>JARHVA010001285.1:1152500-1215000 GCA_037957365.1 Torreya grandis | reverse complement strand
TTACCTACTAATTCTAAGTTCTCTAGCGATAGTCATTTTAACACCCATGTTGGTTTTTTGAATCCATATGGAGAAGGAATAAAAAAATACATTAAAAAGTTAAAAGATAAATAATTTAAAATAAAAGGAAATGATAAAATTTAACTACAAATCAAGATTCAAATTCACACCAAAATACATGATTATTAAGCACACTTTCTATTCTAGTTAAAGATCAAAATCCATAGTTAGCTTCATTCTATAGCCAATGTCCATTGGGGTGTGATAGGATAATCAACTAGGATAGAAGACTAAAAAATTATTTATAGTGTTATCTATGGTTTTAGATAATTACCTAATCTTTGTGGTATACCAATGGATCTATAAGGGGTCATAAGAAATGGGTAACACATTGTAGGAAGATATGCCCATTTTAGTTTTCATCCATATATCCTTCATGCGATGATATGTATACTTCATTAGATAACATAAATTTATGTGGATAAGGTTAATTACCTTGATTTATTAATATTAAAATTCCTCTTATTCTACCCACTTAATTTGAGTGTCTTGATTTTGATAAAGAAAATTCTATCTTGGTACCACCTACATTACTCCCATTGCCCATTTCATTTCCCCTTGATAGGAGAGTTTATTTCTAAATATGTTTCCCAACTTCTATATTATCTCTTATTCACATATTCTTAAAACATAAGGACCAATAGTTTTATTTTAGTGTTATATATCTTAATAATAAAACTATATTTTTTAGTAACTATGCATTACTTCCCTACACAATTACTTTATCCTTCTTGGATTTCATTGATTTCATTTAAAAATTATAAAAATTAGTTATCAGTCTTTTTACAGATAATCTTATTCTATTTCTCTATTTTTAAAATTTTTGAGTAAGTTTGGCTTATTAATTCTCACTCATTAATGTTGTTTCACTTTGTTGTCATTTTTCATCTTTGTTTAATATGGTTTGTTACATATTTTACATCGATGTTAGATTTATTATTTCACTTTCACATGTCTTTGGTTTGATCTAGTTTTTTTACTTTCCTTATTTAAGTTTCATTTATTTGGGTGACTCAATGAGTTAGTATCCTTGGATTTTTTAGATACCTGATTTAATATTAGTTTTCCTTGGACCTTTTAGTTATAACTCAGCATTTACTATCCTAGGTTACCAATTAATTGAGTTATTTTAGTTCTAAAAAGTTTAGTTATTTTTATTTCCATGTAATTGTTTATTTTTTCTATTTAGTTTTATCTCCTTAGGGTTTGACAAACTTAATTAATTTACCTTCCACAATGAGGATTATAAATATAATGAAAAACCATTCAGTGATAAAGGTAAGTATATGATACTTTTAATTACCTTATTTATTTCCTTACAATCATTTATGCTTTTTACTAAAATTTATTAGCTTAGTATTATGTGTTACTATGTTATTTTCTCAAAGCACCATCCCATATACAACTATGTGACACATGATGAGATTCAAGTGGGGCATATGTATACACATGATATTTATAAAATGTATTAGCTACTAGTGTTTCTCTCTTGTAATAACCCGTCAAACCTTAATCTCTCTGAGTTCATGCATTAAAGGGTGCACTATGAAATGGGTTGGTAGACATTTGGTGATTTTCATGATTGTTATCCTTTATACCACAACATACAACCAATATAATATATTCCTATCAAATTACATAAGAATTAAAACCCTCTTTATACACTTCCCTAAGTAGTTAACCACCCAAAATAGCCTCTACTTAAGAAAAAGACCCTTTTTACTAATTTTACTACTACATCGACTATGTCAACACCATTATGGGGTTTAACATATGTTACATAACTATGTCATCCCAAAATAACATAGTTTGAGACCCAAAAACTCTATTTCCCACCTAAAAAGCTGATTGGGCTGATTACATCAATCAAATTCTTGGGAGGGTTTAGGGTCAATCCATGGCTATAAATACTCCCTTAACTTAATTTCTAAATGTAGGATAATCCAATTGTGTATAATCACTACTCTCAAATCTACTTATACAATTAATAAGATGTTTTATTTATTAGGGTTTTTTCTTGAATAAGTATCACTTGTATTATGTAGGTCTTAGATGCATAGGATAAGTCTTATATCCTAGAGTTTATTTGTCCTTATGATCCTTAAAATCCCAAAACAACCTCTTGAAAAACACCATTGGCCAAGGGAGAGATTGAGTCATGATAGTTTCAATTCAACAAGGTAAGTATATTCTTAGCCATTCATATTTAGATAAGTAGATATTGTAGAACTAATGGATTGAATTATATCTCTTATGTCTTAGACCATTTCTATGTTATATTAGATAGAATTGTCTTTTCATGTTTATTATCATCCCCATTTGTGCCAAAAGATTTGGTGAACACTAGATTAGATTTTTAATTCATTTACTAGATCATATTTTATTATTATTTATTAAATTATCTTATTATTATTATTATTATTATTATTATTATTATTATTATTATTATTATTATTGTTATTATTATTATTATTATTATTATTATAATTATACCTAAATAGGGTTATCACAAAATGGCATTTATTATAGGCATTGGAAACCTATCCTTTGCCATTATGCAATAAGAGATCCTTTAATCCACATTTATTCGATCCATTATTAGTCATGACCCAGATATAAATTGAGTTATAAGTGGAATTATTAGTTGATTACCTTATTTTAGATTGAATATTATTGAGTAGGATAAGTTCTAGATATATCTATTTTTATATACATACACCTATTGCTTTCTCTCCACATGTCAAAGATTCCACTATATGTATATAAAAAGATTAACTAAATTTAAACTAAACTTAGGATAAAATTGGATAGTTTAATGGAACACTAAGATATACACTATAAATATCTGTGCAAACTTTCCTCTTATAGGTATAAATATTTGCATACAACATGACGGACATGATTATTTTCCTATACCATTAGATTTAATAAAACCATTACATAGAAAAATTGAAATGTTGGTACTAAATCCATATAAAAAAATCTTAAAATAATTTTAATTTGGCCCTTTACATTTTGAGGATGATGACTTACTTGATTAAACCTATGTGAAAAATTCCAAAAATATCAAAAAAAAATTCAAAATACTAAAAACACTTTCGACACCTATGTGTTATATTAGCTCATTGGCATCCATGTGTTAGTTCCATGTTGATGGATGATTTATTAAGTTAATCCTACATACACATATGTGTCACACATCAAATTTAATGTGATAAAAACATACATGATACATTTTGATTTCATATTTTGGGCTTTCCCTCTATGCATGTCATATGATCATTAGTTGTATCTACTTCTTTGATATTGATACACACTTGTAATATGATTAAATTATCACTCTACACTATCATATTTTAGCTCACATATGTACTTACCTATGCCTATTATCCATGATTATATCCTACACAAGGTACTTCAAATGTTATACACTTGACATACTTTTCATAACACATTGGATCCATGGGATACTATGACATGTTTATGTTGGTTGCTGTGATTTAAATTATGTAATTATTTGATTATATTTCATTCCTTTTTTAATCATTTGAATAATCTCCTTTGATTATGGCCCCCATGCCTATGTATTATTTCATCAAAATTTTCATAAGTCATTATTTGTTGTATGAAGATTTGACTATGTCATTCTTCTTTTTATGGACATTTGACTAAGTCATGTCCTTTATATTGTGTGGAATTTTAACATTCCCCTTGTTTATAGTCTCCTTAGACCACTAGATATTGAATTAATTATTAGTGATCTTGTGTGAGTGATTGTTTAATTATTGATCTTATACTATTACTATCTAGATGGTTTCATGATCTTTATCAAGCATCTTAGGAATACATGTGATCATATTGGTTTTATGTACTTCAATGACACATTTACCTATATAGGGTCCTTCTATATGATATATGGTTACATTCATATATTATATACTTTTTTTATCCTTTTAAGGTGAGGTAACTACCAATTCCTATCTTTCCCTCACCTCAAATGGGGGAATAATAGTGGGGGCATGTCATAGAGATACATTCTCCACACTTGGAAAAAAATTATATTCAATGGGGGAATTATTTGGAATCATTTTATCCATACTAATTTAGTCTATGGTACTTATATCATTTTTCATATTCACTAGGGGCATGCTTTGGAAGCATGGTATCCAAACTCATTTTGCATGTGGTACTCATATAATTTTTTAGATTAAGTTAGGGTGTGTAATATGGGCATGGCTTCCACACATTCATATATATCATATTCAATGGGGGCATGCTTTGGAGACATGTTATCTACACCTATATAGTGATTAATATCTCCATTTTATAGTGGGAGAATGTTTAAGAAGCATGTCCTCTAGATTCGTACCTATACTGGTTTTCATATTTCTCCATATATAATGGTGGCATGCTTTGGAAGCATGTACTTAAAAATTACAAAGTTATATGAATTTTTAATTTCACATACTTATATGATTTAGATTCATAGTTGTGGAAAAATTATATACATTGGTATTATTATTATACATAATTTCAGCATGAGAAATATCTAAGGTGTATATGATATGAAACATGTGCCTAATATTATAAAACACAAATCAGTTTTAGTTTCTAAAACTCTTTTATGGAATATTACCATATCATGGAATTTTTTTATAAATATCCTAAAAACTTTTACAGATTTTTATTGAGATAATCTACTACAATAGTTAGTTCACATTTTGTTGTGGTTAAAGTGATAAAATCACTAAATATTTTCAAATTCTTGGGTTAAACTTGATCATCTAGCCACAATAGGTTATAATTATCATTGGGTTGCATGGTTGAGCTAATCTCAACTACCATGTGGAAACTCACTTTTTATCCAAAGTTGAGGGCATGTTCCTTTCAATCTCTCTCTCTCTATATATATATATATATATATATATATATATATATATATACATACATACGTATATATATATATGTATATATATATGTGTGTGTGTATATATATATATTTATATATATATATATATATATATGTATATATGTATATATATATATATATATATATGTATATATATATATATATATATATATATAGAGAGAGAGACACACACACACACACACACACACACACACACACACACACACACACACACACACACACACACACACACACACACACACACATCCTTAGATATACAAACTTTAAATATTTATCTATATTTATCCTAATCTCAATTTTAGAGCCTTATAATGATACATCTTTCTCAAAATAGCTTGCTAATAGGCATGGTAGTTACATTGATGCACATGTATATTATTAAACCTTTTTCTTTAAATTTTATTATATTTCAATTAATTTCAACCTAGATTATATTCACTAATTTTATACTATAACATACTCTTGGTTGCATGTCATTCATCAACAAAGTACTCAAGCTAGGTATACATAAATAGAAGGTGTGTTATACACACCTAGCTATGCATTCCTTTCCATTAAAATAGTAATCTAATTATTATATTAAAGGGGGGATTTTAGAAAATATTATATGGTTATATATAACCTTAGCATTATACACTTGGAAAAATTAGACCTTGGTTATTTTTTTAGTTATTTACCTTTCCCACTTTTGTGAATCTCACATTTTCTATATATTTGTGCCCCTTGGCCTATATATTTTAGTCTAACCAGTCTTATCTTGACTACCCAAGTATTTTGTCTTTCCTATAATGCTTAAAATGTGCTTATCTTTTATCTCTACAAATTTATAACTTGTATCTTCTCTCCTCTCCTTGGACACTAACGTCCAGGGTGGATAATAACATATATGTTACTATCCTACCCTGACAAAAGTATCTAGTTCCCTAAAGTCATCTAATCTAGAAATGAAATGTATCTTAATGGTTGGATTATGTGTTTTAATTTAATTTATTACTTCATAGGTATTGATATAAATACAATATCAACTCTCATTCATTCTTCACCTAGATAGACCTATAAACACCTAAAAAGAGACCAAAGAGGCCAAGACACTTAACAAAAACACTATATAAAGAATTAAATTAAATATATCTTCCCTATTTCCATACTATTTATAGGTATAACACATCTATATTTATGAATTAATAAAATAACAACCCAAGATCTCAAGTTTCCAAGTAACAATCTAGGTCATTTTTTTACTTGCTTTGTATATATTGTATGACATGTAAGGGATAACTACATTAGTATGAGACCTTCATATATATTATTATATATGTAGGAAACATAATTTGATAGT
This sequence comes from Torreya grandis, assembly GCA_037957365.1. NCBI lineage: Eukaryota > Viridiplantae > Streptophyta > Pinopsida > Cupressales > Taxaceae > Torreya > Torreya grandis. The sequence continues at coordinate 1,208,671 of JARHVA010001285.1, read as the reverse complement.
GGGGCCATTAGGTTCATCTCATCACCATGTGCCCACTAACCGATTTTTATGTAAGGTCACATTAAAGATGGAAAGCTAGGGTTTTGTAATTACACAAGGAACAATTATCCATAACCCAAATATGAATGCACTCGATCAAAGTCAAATCCAAACCCAAAATTATCCATATGGTCACATTCTATTTTATTATATATTTTATATAGGACACTGGATTCAAACCTATATAGTAGCATGGATGTAACCATCCCATGTTGATCTTATTTTCTAATGAGCCATAGGTTCAAATTTAAAATCTAATAATTATTCTATAATTTCATTCCTAGCCATTTTCATCCTATTCCATTTACAAGAATACATTATCATTATAAAAAGATAATTACTTAACTTATTTGTCAGTTATATATCTAGCATACTTGTACTTTCCATAATTAGACTATCTTAACATAATAAATGTAGTGTATGTTTATATCTAAGTTTAACATATAATTGGCCTATTATAGATTTAATTATCACCCTTTTTCTATTTCATTACTATATACTCCTTGAATTATATATATATATATATATATATCCCAATATAGACCAATTTTATGGTCAAACTTATTCTTTATAGATATTTCCAAATATTTTGAGAAAGATAGTAAGATATTTAGTTCCATCATATGTGAAACTTGGGGAGATTTTTCCAATGTCTATGGACACAATTAAATGAGCTAAATGATCAATATGAATATCTTAAATCACTTTATTATTCAAATGAGTTGGAGGTATGACATTAAAAATAGCATACCTATAGGAGGTGGAACAAAATTAGGATTTGGTTTATCCATGGTGACTTGAGGTTAAATAGTCATTTCTAAAATTTGGTTTGGGTTTTTGAGCATTTGGGAGTTGGTAAAAGCTTGTATAATGTTCAATTTTTGAACCATTTGAGAAATTATTTTTATAGTATCAATAGGTAGATTTTGATTATATATATATATATATATATATATTAGGATTGGGTTTTCTAATATTCCTAACATTAGTGTTGGTTTCCCCAAATGTGGTAGATGAAGAAGGAAACTTGTTGAAGCCACCATTTTTGTTAGGAATGTAAATGCTATTATTATTAATATTCCAAAAGAATTAAAACAATATATATCATAACTTTTATTGATTTCAACCATGTTATTTTTTGAAGTTATAATGTTAGGTTCTCCTGTTATGTGGGTAACTAGAGGATTGTGAACATTGGTTATAATAGGTGGAACATAATGTAAGGTTCTAAATATTGATGTATATTTATTGATGAATTTATGACTTAAAGATATATAATATGTAAAAGTGTTATAAAGTGTATAATTTTCATTATTCTTAATTTATATTTGATTATTTTATATATTTATTATATATTATGGGGTAGATCGATATTGAGAAAATCTAGAATGATTTTATGAAAATTTGCACCATAAAGAGTTATCTTCCATGGTGGACAAGGTGGGAAGGAAAGAACAACCCATGTAAGATCTGAATGGGTTGAAGTTAGAAATAAATATCCCTAATAGGTGATATCATTATGTTAAGTAAATTGGAAAATTTATAGAATATAAACATTGTTAGCCACCTATTAAACTAGGTTGACCAAAGTTGATGTAGTTTAAAACACATGAAACTTCAAATGTATTAGGTCAACCAGTGTCAACATAGTTACACAATAAAGTAGAAATAATAGTTTGGAAGTATACTATATTTATTAGGTAAAGATAATAATTTGTAAATTTATTGAGTCAACCTTGGTTGATTGAGAGAGATAGGAGCATAAATACACAAAAATACTAGGTTGAGCATGGCTGAATTAGTTAGTTTTGGAAAAATTTTGATAGTAAACTAGATGATGCAGTTTGAAAAATAGAGGTAAATAAGACAAAATATAAAAGAACAAATCAATCCTCATCAACACAGTCTATTCACACACAATCAATTAGGTCGATGTTCTTTGATATAATAGAAACACATAACACATAATTATATCAACACTTGATGATACAATCTAAAATACAAAATGGAATAGAAAAAAAGATGAAAGTTTATAATTACTAGTGCTAAAAGGATGTGAGTGATTTGTAGGCTCTCAAATATACTTGATTGTCTATTGGAAAGTGTCAAATTGATATTTCAAATAACTTGATATGGAGGAAAATACCATTTAAATATCCCACTAAACTTTGTTTCAAGAGTAAGCTAAGAGTAACTTACCAACTTTAAATAATAATTGGTTCACTGTAGAATCAGATAGATGGTTTCCTGATATTTAATAAAAAAAGGGAATCCTAAGAATTTCCTAAATATAGTGAGTCATGTATAAAATAAAGTATGTGTTTATATCTATATTATATCTATAATTATTGGGTAAATCCCCTCATACCATGATGTATATAAAATATATATAAGGATTGTAAATAGAACATTGCATATCCCTTCACAACACTATCTAAGTAGTTTTAAAACTATTAGAACATCACTTCTAAGGAAATACAATCAAAGATAAAATAAAGGTGAAAATAAAATATCAAAAACCAATTTTGAAATTTATGAATGTAAATAAATAGACAACTATTTTTTTTCATATCAAAGGTGCGATTAATTATTACAAAAAATAAAGTGAATTCCTTGTTTATACAAAAGTGGAAACATATATAACTAGGTTATCTATGGATAATATAATTAAATAGATAAAATATAATAATTTAAATGACATTAAACATAGTCTATTATGAAAATATGCTAAAATAAAGTAGGTCATCCATAATTGACATAGTTTACTAGTAAGAAACATAGACACATAACTAAGTCATCCAGGGTAAACATAGTTGACTATGTAGTAAAATTTTGAAAGAATTGAAAAAATAGAAAATAATAATGAGAAATGAAATATTGAGTTGTTTAACTAGAAAAAAAATTAATATCTATTTTATTGATTGAACAAAAAAATTATAAAATATAAACTACGTCAGGCTAGTCTGATCTAGTTGGTTATAAAGAAAATAGGAAATATGATTAGTTTGACCATAATAGACTTAGTTGGTTGCCTATGAATATTGTAGTGTAGATGTTATATTTATGTATATTACCTAATAGTGTCATTTCATGTCATAAACACCTTCATTTACTATCCACCACCCTTTTTATTATTCACCCATTGTAATTAATTTTATTAATTATCATTTTATCATTTCTAACCACCAATATCTTTTAATAACTAATAAAAATCAATAAAATCCAATTTATCCCTCCATACTAAAAACATACCTATGATAAAAATCCTATTTATCAACTAAATATCCTTTACCCCAACTTCACCCATGATTAAAACTAACCCATCTTCAAAGGTAGCCTAGAATTATTATTGATTCCCATGATCAGTGCCAATTATATTCTATTTCTAATGATTATATATAATTATCCCAAAATCATCTAAATTCCACATAAAATAGTGTTGTAATGTTGATAGAACACTTATAAAAGGTACAATATTTAGATACCCTATGAAATAGATGCTATACCATCGTGATGATTCATACACAAGCTCCAAAACCCTTGGATGTCACTTTCAAGAATTTAGAATGTGATACAGAAGACACAACACCATAAAAAGAATTTTAAAGGTTAGTATTGCATTATTTTAAAATTTGACTTACTTATCTATCTCATTATATGCATTATTTATCTTCAATATTCATCTTAGATTGTTTCTAATGTGTTAAAATCCACTCCCATAGGCTATAATCCACTGTTTTGGCATTTTAGCATTTTAAGCATAATTGAGATTGATTATTATAATTGACGTAGATATTGATAAAATAAATACATATTAATTAAATTAGAATCAATCCCTACATAATTATCTTAATTGAAAAACTTGATCCTTATTCTATAAATTTCTAGCACATTCATGATCCAATCTAATTATTTGTTTTCTATAAATATGGAATTTTATTCTTAGATGACTATCTCAAGAACCTCACATGAATTATTAAACATATACAATTTTATCATTGTCTCCCAACCTTTTTCTTATTAAATTGATGTCGCACATGAGTTGACTCTTTTTTCCATAACATTTACCCCAAGTATTAATGACATATCAGCCCAACTTTAGACCATCTAAGAAGACAATAAAGTTGCACAATATTTTTGGCTTGATCATTTTGCTTATCTTAATGAAATATAACAAGATTGTATAGTAGAATAATTATAAGTTATATACATTTTAAATAAAAAAATTCAATTTATGTTATCTTTATTATCACCTTTATTTCTAAAATAGGTGGGTTGACATCCATGGAAAGAAGCTTATACCTTCTTAGAACTAGTATTTCACCAAGTAATCCACCCTGATATATTATTAATCTACTTTTTCAAAGTTCCTTACATGTGTTCAAGTTTTCCTTCCTATCCAAAAGGATTTCTTGTAGTTGTTTGATCAAGTGTGCATAATCCATTTCACATGTACTTATTATCTTGATTTAAACCATGTACTTTCTTCAATTTTTTTTGGTTTATTTTTGTGAAGTAAATTCTCATAGAAACTGCTTAAACATTCTGACATGCCCAATGGGATCCTTTTGGGCCTCATACTTATTATTTTGTTATTATAATTATATTATTTTACTTTGTATTTTATCAAATTCATCATTGTTGTTTTCACTAAAATAGAAACTTTAATTATTTTTTAATTATAAAAATAATGACATTCATCAATTTGCTTGCCTAGGTAAAACACATAACATAATAAAGAAGGTTAATTTATCATAATATGCACATTTATCCCATACACACTACCAAAACCACATGAATATCAAATTAAAAAAACTATCATACCCAAGTAGACCCACTTGGATTTCATCACTAAGGTGAAAGTTGACTTGGTGTTTTGGCCAAATATAAATAATTGGCTGATGGTATATAGGATAAGCACCAAACACCCTTATAGCTATGATACCATGAAGTGATGAGGTATTCCCCAATTTATATCCATATACCATCACCAAAACAAATTTAGGTCTCACATACCTCAAGGATACCAACCTTAAATAGACCTAAAACTAGCCTTAACATAACTTTTCCTAGGTTATTTGCTAAGCCAAATGTCCTATTATATTTTAAGGCATAATTTAAAATACATTATGAATTTTTTTTTATGTTGTGTGTTTTAATTTTCACTAAAAAATGAAAACAAAATATCAAGTTTTTACCTTATTTTCATTTGTTCTTTATTTCTTTTCTTTAGTGTTGCATGGTTTTAACTAGAAACCAATTAAAAAAAAAACTAATCCACATATATCATACTCACCCATGGAACATAAAAAAAGTCCTCCTAGATCTCTTGGGTCCATTGGAGAAGTAATTATTCAATTTTACCCACAAGGAGACCTCAAATTTTCTAACATATTAGATATTAATTTAATATCCCATAGTCATTATCTTAGTTCATGAGCTATACATATTCCTACCTCTCTCTTGTCTAATTTTCCTAATTCTTGTATGGTATGACACTGGAAGGGTCATAAGAACACTTGGTAGCCATGGTATCTTCTTTTTTCGATAAACCACTGCCAACATTTCTTGACCCCCTTACAAGTTTGATTACAACCTCCAATATTAATCTATCACAACCTATATGTAATCAACCACTACTAGTATTTGTTAATCCCTATATGAATATTGTCTAAACCTATATATTTACTATTTTCACTCAATTTTGTACCCTTGGATATGTATTTTAATCTTACGTAGAATTAATTGGAACATGGGATTGCTCCTAGTCTTTTGGGTTGCCTATAGTAGGGGTAAACCTCTATAATGAAGGGCTAGCTCCCTATATTTATCTTGATTGCTCCTCACCTATACTATTAGCTCATTTGGATGAAAAGGGAGAGAGAAAACATAAAGTAAACCTATAATAATGAGGTGATATAGAAATTTTAACCTAACCACTATCAACCAAATATAATAAAACTTCAAACAAAATCCCAATATGCACATGAAACTAATCCAAATCTGCCCCTTGCATTAGTATTTCTTATGGGGCTTTTGAAGCAAACTTAAGCTAGGGGGACTAAATGAAAGGCCCTAACATGACACTAGTGGAGATAAAACTCACTAAACTCATTAAAAATTCATTATAACACTTTAAGAGACCTACAAAAGACTTTCAAAGATGAATATGAATGTTAACAAGGATAGCATGCTAAGGAAGAGAATCTATCACTTAGCAAGATCAACTAGCCTAACATACATATTGAAACAACTCATGGAGAAGGTAAACTATGTTGTTATTTATTTCTTAAAGGTTGAAAATTAATAGGGCTTTTCCATACTCAAGTGGAGGATATCTTAAAAATAAAAAAGTGGTTCAATATATTAAGAATGTGAGAGAGAAGAGAAGAAGGGCATAGGAGAGATAAATTATAAAATTTCCATGCGAGTTAAAAAAAGAGGAGTTAGGTAACTACATAAATAGGTCTAGGATTCCATGTGTATCTCTTATGAAGATGATTTAACCATCCACGTGGCATGGGAGCTGAAATGCTTGCTTGACACCTTGACTAGATTCTTGAAACTTCCCTTTGTCTTGACATGTTGAAGGATAAGTGGCATTTTTTATGGTTATATCAAGTTTTCTTACATATCTAATCTATTTTTGACAACTCCCAACTGATCCTATTAGGTTATTTTTTGACACATCAACTCTTTATTTTATAAGGTGTCTAGAGGACTCTTCATCTCTTTAGGCCAACTTTGAGCACAAGTGTCAAAACTTAGATTCTTATTATCCAACTCATCTAAACTTCATGGATGTTCTACTCAAATCATATTTTACATGAAAAAATTCATTTTAAGTTCTCAATCTAGACCCAATAATTTATTCTCTACCAAAATCCCCAAATTGGCCATATTCCTTATAGCCATAAAATCATACAAACCTTCTGATACATAGATTTGTATTGATGATTATGAGAATTTGAGGGCACATTCAAGGAATAATTATGTCCTTACATCTCTAGGTTTAATTTTATGAACATAAAGTGGGTGTAGATTTCCTTTTTGTAGCTTTTCTCTACTAACTAGACCTCAATTAGGCCTCCCTACCAAGAGACTAAAAAAAGGATATACAATCTCACGACATCTAAAAAACCTCAAATAAGTGTTTGATTCACTTATACAACCTCATCCTTATTCTCCATGCCAAATTTGAATATTTGACAACTTATATGGACCTATCTTCTAGAAATAATAATGTTTTAGGCCTAATCCATATATTTCTATATAGTCATGTACCAACCAATGGCATGGGGTCATGATCAAGGGATTATTGAAATTTTTTTTGGTCATTTAGATATTTTTTTGATCCGTATGGAGGCATATAATCTCATTTCTCTCTCATCATGTCCTTATAGCTCTCCTAGGTAGCCTAAAAATGCTTTGAATTATTAATGATAGTTCATATAGCTCAGGGCATGAAACTAAAAATTGATTACACAAAATTTAATTAAACTATGGATTAGGAGTCCAAGGTCCCATGTAACTCCTTTATTGTGTACTGACCAATGAAAGGTAGCCTCTCAGGCTAACAATAAGCATTCTATGAGGTTTGAGGTAAAATTTGGTTAGTGATAAGCATCATAAAGATGTTTTGATCTCCAATTACCTTCATGAGGTCTATGGTATTCTCCTTGATAGATTATAATGAATCTATTGTCACCTTTATTCATCTAAATCTCTCACCATCTCACTAGCTTAGGCCTAGGGTTCTTATTTTAAACTTCCTAAAATACCCTCTCTAATTGTAGGTGCATTTTTTATTACTATCATGAGATCTATAACTTCATATAATTATTTTATATACCCTTAATCATATATTTATATCCTCTAAGTCTCATATTCACTTCACTTGATTGGCCATGTCTCAACTTACTGCCTATGTAAGCATGTTCATGCATTCAAGACTCTAATTGATGGAATAGGATCTGACTGTGTTATGTTTCACTTGTTTCTTTATATTGAGGTTTTTATGGGATATTTTCTCATTAATTTAATCATTACCAACTACATTAATCTCTTAATATCTCTTGAATATCCTTGAACCTCTTTCAAATAAGTAATTTCTTCTATGAGTCTTAGGTATGATTGAGTGTATGAAATTGGCATATGACCCTTGTATAGTATTTTATCTTAAAAATCTCTAGTTGAAACCTAATTTATATTCAAATAGTTTTAAACCTATATTTATTTTCTAATCTTCAAGTCACACATACATACCACTATCTCAAAAATAATTGTTTTGTGAATAATTAGAAATGTATATGCATTGGAGAGGTTCTGACTATGTTTACTTATTATTTATTATGTCTAAGGGTTTTCTGGATTATGATATCCTACTTCAATAAATTTATATTATCTTACTTTACCTTACATGTTTTTTTATTTCCTTATACCTTTTCAACTAGCAACCTACTAAAGAATGAGCAAGCAGGCATGTGTCTAACTTGTATTGACCGTAGGTAGATTTTACAATGTTATAATATACATAGGTGGTATTGAGATTTTTGTGAGGTTAAAATTTATTTTGAAACTCTTATACAATTCACACATACCTCTATATCAAACAAACAACTCCTTTCTCAGTCTAGGTAGGCAGATTAGTTACTAATAAGGACTGTGTAAGTTTAGTTAGCCTTGTGACCCCTATTTGATCACTCCCTCTACTCCTTGTTTAGGTATCCTTATGAAAAAATGGTTTGGTAAATTTTAATTCCTTTATTAACCCCATATAATAATACACCATTGTCTCAAGATTTTGAGAATCTTTAATCATATAAATATACCTATAGGTGATTCTTTGCTTATGTTTATACATTTAGAATGATTTAAAAATTTGTTACTTATAAGCCTTGAATTAAAAATTAAAACTCTTCAAATTTAATAATTTTTTTATGGTTTCTAATACTTATTCCAAATACCTTAAAGCTCTATACTCTCATCAACATTGTCATCCAAGAGAAACTTTTCAACTAGATGTAGGTGGTTGTTGGAGTTAAATGTGTTTTAGAGTTTCATGAGGTCTAAAACCAAGATTTAATATTTTTAAATGGATTTATATCATATTTTTATGATATATTAAAACATTCTAAATTCCCTAAAGCTCCAAGCTCCCCTCAACCTTGTTGTTTAAGGCAACTTCTCCTAACAAGCTATTGGTGATTGTCTACTAGGTTTGATTATGTATGTAATTTTAGAATTAACCTTTCCTAACTATATGTAATTTATAGTAATAATTAATATTTTATTAAATTTATAATTATCATTACAATTCCATTATCCTCTTCAAGGCATATTCAAAACCTCTATATCCTTTTTCTTCACTATCCACATAGTCCTGTAGGTGTCAATTGCTAGGCTAGATAGCTTGTTTGTAACTCTTTAAATTTAATACACTTAGATACCTTAATATTTCCATGAAATCATATTTAACCATAAAAATTTGTGTAGTTATTGATAACATTCATCAATCATTGACAATCATGGATTTCTCTATATTGCAGACCTAGAGGTCTATAAACTTGTGCTTTGGAAGATGAAAATTACAAAATGCTATTATGGATTAAAGACCATTGTTTATGTGCATAAAATATTATATTATGAAAATGAAACTCATAAATCCTTGGAAACACATATTTATACCACTTCAAATCACCTTGTTATGTAGACACAAAAAACAATCCACAAAGTTACTGAAAATGTGACCATTTAGAACTTGTAAAAAATAATTTAAAATAATAAGGTCCATGATGGATTGATAATAGAGTATAGTATAATTAATAACCAATTAGATGTATTTAACCCGTTGTATAATGTATAACATATAACTATTATAGTCATTTTTAGATGGTACACAAGAGAGACTTTGCTTGCCAAAAGACCACACACATGTGACACCATGATGAGTGAATGTGTATGGTGCAACTACATACATATGAGAACTCACTCTAATTTTTTTCCTTAAAACACAAGTTCACACATTCCATTAGAGTTACTCTAAACTCAACCGTTTAGGATTGTATCCTTTAAAAATTAGTCTAGCTCCTTAGTGATTATTCATAGATCTAAAAACACCAATCAAATGATCAATGCCACAAATTAGAATACCATAGGGGTATTTTTGACTAATTTTATCCATAGGTCAAATTAATTCAACCCCCTAAAAGTTTAAAACTTTCCTAGGGTATCTTAGGATTGTAAAATGTCTACAATGGGCATTAATGAGGTCAAATAATATGTCTCAACCTTGTTCACATTTGTATAAATTGTCTCATGTCATATTATACCACATTTTGATCATTTGAATGATTTTTATAGTGTTACACTAAGTAAAAGTGTTTATAAGTTTGATCTAATGTCCCATATGTTAGGTGAGTGTTAGGGAACTATTTGAAACTGACATGTTGCAGGTTCAACATTAAAAACAAGATCACATGGAAAAAGTGAAGTTTTATTTAATTTAAGGAATGCATAATAGTTATAGCACATGTGAAGGATTTATGAGTGTTAATTTATATTACCAAAGGTTATCTCTAGGATTATGTATATTTTATATCTCCAAAAATTGTGGAAACCAATCCCTCTCTCTCATCACTCTCTTGGGTAGGTTAAAGAGGTCAACCAGTTTATAGTTGGTACATACATGAGAGTCAAAGTTACAGTGAATGAAATTAGGGGATGAAATTAGTCTCTATTTAATAAAATTTTATGGTTATATTTCCAGTAATGGTGGTTCATAATCTAGGAACAAACATTAATACTTATAGTATCTCAACATTGCTTGCAAAACCTTAATGGCTTTGATTTCTTCATCTATTTACATTGATATATGTGCATAGAGTGATGTATGTAGGTTGTAGAGTATGTAATTAATTTACATGATGTTTTAAACTCATTTTACATGTGTGGATATTGATTGATATGAAATACCATCCTCTTTATGATAGAAATAACACCATCATTAGTTTGCAGGACATTGTTTTCATAGTTACAGAGTTTGTCTTTGTGTAAATGGTTTCAAGTAAGATAAGACACCTATGTTTCTCCTATAAAATCATGGAATATAATTTTCCCATGGATTATTTTCATTGAAGGATCTCAAGTCTGATTTAGATAGGTTTTTTAAGGCACTAAGTAAATACTGGTCAAACTTCAATATGATAGTCACCTACAACAAATTGTAGCCATGTAAAAAGAATGGAAGATAATCCAAAACTAAAGGAACATATTGTATTCAATTTCATAACTTGAATGAGATTACAAAGCCATTAAAGGTTCATAAAATATATTAAATAACCCCTAAATAAATTTATATGGGTGAAATATTGATAAATTTGCTTAATGGGAACATTTAACGTAGTTTCTCCAAAATAGGTTTCTGCTTGATGCACTGCCATTTATTAGTAAGTGATCTTGAGGTCTAGATGGGCCTAAAGTTTTAATTATTATAGCCTAGGCCTAGTATCATAAATTTAACACAAATAAAATGTTTTAAGGTTAAAATAAGGTGATGGTTTATTGGTTTTGACCTAGTCCAATTTCCACTGAAGACACTCAGTGAAAGCTACAATTCATTAAGATAAAATGAATTTGGGACAATAGTGACCTATAGTGAGAGATAAAAGCATAGTATATAGGAATAAGATGAGTTAATTAAGGTATGATATTATATTATTCAACTCATAGGAAAAATAAAATAATTATTTGGTGCTCAAGTAAATATATTCACCTACAAAAAGGTCTCATATCCCCTAAACAACATCTACAATCTAACTACAAACATATAGTGCCTTGATAATATAGAGAATGATGCATGATCTAAAAATAGAGATGAGATTATATATGTATTATAATATTTATGATATAAAATGATGTATAATGAGTGGAACATAGTATCTCAAGAAATTATGTTCACCTATAGGAACCTCATGATTCCCCAAATGAACACTTATAGTTTAAGATAGTCTGCAGACTAGCCTAGCTCATGGAGAATACAAACTTCATATGTTGAAAGAGGTAAATAATGGATGAAAACATATAAATTATTATATTAAATTACCATTTGATTATGGATGGAAATAAACAATTTATAAATTTGATCAAATAGGGTTCTAACCTCACACTCAATCAATAAGACTCTGTATATAGTCACAAACCTAGAAGCTAGTCTAGAAAATTTGAAGTGTTTATGGATCCTAAGGCATTATAATATTTTGTAAACTGGTAAATATCCTTATAATTAACTAATATAAACATCCTTTATCTATGTTTGGTCAAACCAATAAGGGAGGTTCTCTCTATTTTATCTTAGATAGAAGGCACTCCATAATCAACACAACATGCAGGTTTGGTATATGAGTTTTTAAAGAATGATATGGAGAGTTTGAATTAATTATTTAATGGTATATATATTTGTATATAATATTAAAAATTATATATAAAAACTTATAACCACTAAAACTACCCAAAAGTGGTCATACATATAGATACATAATCTAGGGCTACTAGGCCTAAACCCTCATGGCCTATATCTTATTTAAAATGACCATAAGACCATTAAAATTCATTTATTAACCATTATAAGACATTTTATATCTTATAAAATCCATTATTTTTTATAATAATATCTCAAGTTGGCCATTTTGGGCTAAAACTGATTTAGGCCTACCTGAAATGCCTAGAAGGAGCTCAAGGGTTGATTTCATTTGTTCATATATATATATATATATATATATATATATATATATATATATATATATATATATATGGTGTGAATGGTTACTAAATAAGATATGGATAGTTTATGGAGGTAATTATATTTATATTAGTGGAATTTTCTTTGAGGTTAAGCATCTAGATTTTATGAATCATTGCTAAAAAGCAAACTAACCTAAAACCTTTGCTTGAACCTGGTGGAGAAAACATGAAGGGAAATGCATCCAAAATTGGTCAAATGGCCTATAAAGTTATTTTTATATTATTTTCACCATCTAAAAATCCTCATATTATAGTTGATACATACCATCACTTGTATGGGCATGCCAAAATCTAGGTTTTCTATAGTTTTTGAGGTGAATTATAGGTACAAATGGGAAATGGTGAGCAAAATTCATTATAAGAGGTGTGTAGGGACTTGTTATAACCCCCCATACTCATATCTCACCTCAGTGAAGCATGGAAAACAATATGATAATTCATTCATTTAAGGTAGTCTTATATAGACAGTGAGAATGCAAAGTGACTGCCTAAGTGTGGTATTCAGAATAGTATCATGGAATTTTTTGAGGTCTATTTGATAGGCCATATGATAAAGATGGTCTAAGTGATTTAAATAATAGATATTAAATGGATTTAATTTATAAAATTAAATTAAATTAAGTGATAAGTATGAATTTCTAGGCCTATAGGGATAAAAAGTGACTCCAGATAGTAAACGTAAGTGTCAAGAGGAAGATCATCTATTGGAGAAGCCTATAAGAACCTGCACTTATATCATTTCCAAACTTAGTACATTGAAAGAGGTACAAAATGGATGAAAAAATATAAATAATTATCATAAGTATCATATTACATTCCCATTTTATTCTCAAATGGAAATAAATAAGGTATATAGTTCATCAAATAGGGTTCTAACCTCACACTCAGTCAACTAAGACCCTACATATAGTCACAAAACCTACAAGCTAGTCTAGATAGTTTGAAGTGTTTAGGGTAACTGAGGCATGATAAGATATTTTAATTTCATAAATATAATTATCTTAACCTAATATAAACTTCCATGATCTATGTTTTATCAAACCAAAAATGGATATACTCTCAATTCTATCTCATATAGAGGGCACCCCATATTCAACACAACTAGGAGAATTGGTATATGAATGTTTAAATAATGATATAGAGAGTTTCAATAAATTTTTAATGATATATATAATTTAATTAAATATTAAAAAAGTGTAGATAAACCCTTATATCCATTAAAACTACATTGAAGTGGTTGTATATGTAGATACACATTATAGGGTTGTTAGGCCTAAAACTAGGCTTAAACTCTCATGGCCTCTATCTTATTTAAAATGACAAAAAAATATTTCCAATCAATTTTATAATACTTATATTATATTTTAAGTCTATAACACCCATCATTTTGTATGATAATAACTCAAGTTGGCCATTTTGGCCTAAAACTATCTCAGGCTTATCCAGAATGCCTTGAAGGAACTCAAGATCCAATTTCATTTGCTCATATCTATAAATATGGTATGAATGGTTAATAAATAATATATTTATTTTTGTATGAGATAATTTTATTGATTTTAATGGAAATTTTTTGGAGGTAAATTTTTTAGATTTTATGAATAATTGTTAAGAAGTTATCCCCCTAAAACCCCCCTAAAACCCTTGCTTAAACCTAGTGGATAAAAAATCAAGGGAAATTAATCCACATGTGTTTAAATGGAATATAAATTTATTTTAAAATTATTTTTACCATCCCAAAATCTTCCTCATCCATTTGATTAGTACCATCACTTATACAAACATGCCAAAATCTAGGTTTTCTATAGATTTTAAGGTGAATTATAGGTACAAAGGAGAATTGTTGAATGAAATTAATTTTAATAGGTGTGTAAGGACTTTTTATAACTCCCATAATCATCTATTATATAAAATAATCATTCCAACATATATTCTAATCCCTTAATTGTAGGTAGTCTTGGATAGACAATGAGAAAGCAACGTGATTGCCTAACTATGCTAGTGAGAAGAGTTTCATTGAATATTTTGGGGTATATTTAATATAATAGAAGAAAAATAATGTCTATTTGAGTTACATAATACATATTAAATGTATTTCCTATAAAAACTACAATTCACTTAAGTGACAAATGTGAAGGTCGAGGCTTGAAGGGTTGTAAGTGACTAAAGACAGTAAACACAAGTGTCAAGAGGAGGATCATCAGTTGGAGAAGAGTAAAAGGACATGTAATAATCTCATTTACATCCTCCCATGTCATTTCATATGTGTCAAATAATTATTAAATAATTTTTGATAAATCAAGTGACTCTTCATCATGAGGGAAGTTTCAACAAGGACCATGGAGATTTCCATGCTAGCTTCAAGGAAGGTGTCATGTTTGTGATGGGCACCTATCTAATAAGATTTCATAAACTATTTTCCACTTCATTCTCTTCCATTATAACTATTTTCTAAATTTTGTCACTTGGCATTGTGACCCATCATCTTCAATTCTTCTCTCTTATCATATGTTTGATATATGCAAGCCATTTTGGCATTTATATCTAGTACACCCATAGTATGGTGAAGACCTGCTAGTTTGACATCTTGATTTTCACTTTAATAATGTTTCTATAGTTTATTTTGTCTCTTTAATATATTTCCTAAGTGTGTCAAGTGGTTTAATTTTATGTTAAGTTATGAATGTCTTCTCCTTGATTATATTATATTCTTACATATTTTGTGTGAGTGATATCTCTTCTACTAGGTCTCATGGAGTGTATGTGTTTTTTAAGTGGTGAAGTGTGAGAGAGACTAGTATTGTCTAGTAGTAGACCTTATTTTCACCCACCTATGGATATATAAAGTAATATACCTTTGTGATAAATACTTAATCTATAAGTAAAATATGTTAAGGTTAGTTTTTAGTAGTATTCTTTCATAGATGCAAGTATGTTGATGGACTTATCGTTGGTGTATCAACCCATTAGCATAGGCTAATTTTAGTTTACTTATTCCTTTTCACCCCCAATACTGATTTATTTAGTGTAGTGTGTGAGCTGAAATATAAATCAAGGGAGATATCCCTTTAACCTATAGTTTTACCTATGTTATAGGTAACCCACATGCCTATAGGTAATCGCATGTTAGCAAAATATTGGAGAGTCCTAAAAAACCTCCTTTAAGGGTGAAATATTTGGTCATAATAGTTCTATCATTCTTGATTGGACCAAGGTCCAAAAGAGTGGAAGGATTTTTGGTGTTTTCTTCCTACTATTAGATTTTGGAAGCATTCAAGCAAACACCAATGGTGATTCCAAATGTGATCATCTAGTTATAAACATCCCCGATACATATTTGAAAAGATTTTAATAAAGTTTTATGTGTTATTTGACTAATGGAATTGATATGTATGGTTAGGTTAAGAATTATTACTACACACCTTCCTATCAACCTTATCATGACCCATACTATGTTCCTCAACAACCCTATCAAGGTTGTTATCATTTCTAGAAGCCATGACAGCCCTATATTCAACCCATTCCTTCCCCATATGGTCATGAAGTTGTTTAATGGCCTTGTGAGTAAGCCTATGATAAGGGTATAAATAACATAATCTTAAATTAGAGAGAAAATATCTTAAGAGGTAAATTCTTAAAGGAGATATCCAAGTTCTTAATAGGTATATTCTTAGAGGCAGTCTTCCCCAACAACCCTATTCATCCTATCAATATCCTAAGAAACCTTCTCAAGGTCAATATGAAAACCCATACTCCTCTCCTCTTCCTATTTCAATTCCATGTCAAGATAAATTGTTGTTGGTACTAATGCTTGATATGCTAAAATAAAAAAGTTTGATGAAGAAATGGGGTAAAGAGCTTGATGTAATCCCTATTTATTTCATAGAGAAGATGAGAAAGGTGTTTTAATTCTTTATGAATAAGTGGATATTGGTCAATGAGGAATATAGTTATTATATTAGTGAAGAGTTACATGAAATTATATGTTATATACAATGGTGGGTTGATAGTATTGAAAGGTGGGAAATCCAAGAAGTTGAAGGGTAACTTGCAGCTGTTGAAGTACCTAAAGAAGACAATGAAGAAGGTGAAAATTTGTTTGAAGAACAAGTCTCTCCCTCCCATCCTCAAGATTATTATTATGTTTCACATCATTTATATCATTATAATTTCCCTCATTAATATATAATTCAATCCTCAAAATATCCTAGTATCCTCAAAGTTCCAACTTGGAACTAAGTAGTGAAGTCTTGGGAAAAGAAGGATGAAGAGAGTGAAGACCAAAAAGTTGGTTTCAAGGAAGAAAACTTTGTGTGTTCTTAATACCCATATAATTATCTTAAAGAAATAATATATTATTAATATTGGAGGTCTATTCAAGAATATTCTAAATGTGAAAAGCAATCCTTAGTTGAAAATGTGGAAGACAAAGTTGTAGCTGTTGATGAACTTCAAGAATGCTGTGAGAAAGGCGAGATGCTTGTTGAAAAAAATGAAGTGTCTATAGCTAAGTATAAACTTATTTCTATCCAAGAATTATTTAAAGTGTCTCCTTACACCCCTATTACCATTTATGAACCATTTATCATAACTCTTTCTCCCTCTCAAAATAATGAATATCTTCACCACTATCCCACCTCACCCCCTCTTAAAGGAGAACCCATTCTATGGGAGGTTAGAAAAGAAGAGAAACATCAGTTTGTAGTTGATTAAGATTATGGAACAAGTTTTTGTTAATAATAGTTCATTATAGGTACTCCCATTGGTGAGGACAAGCACAATGCAAACTTATTGACTCAAAAAATAGAAGATGTAGACGAAGTTACAACTATTTATAAAGAGTTTTATCAAGACATGTGGCAGACTTATTTGCATGTGTTCAATTAATATAAATGTATTGAGAATATTATTCTTAAAGAAGAGAAAAAAAAATATTGTTTAAGAGGAATGCAAGGTTTCTAGTGAACAATCATTTCTTGAAAAACATCATAGAGGAATATATGATGACTATGATACTTATGCACATGATCAAGAGGATGAGTTTGAAGAGGTTGTGGTTCTTAAGGAGAAAGAAGTTAACAAAGATGATTTGCAACAATAGATTGAACTTCTCCAAGAACTTGAATATCTTTACAAAATTTAATTTAAAGTGCACAATAAGATAGAACAATGTGTACTCATGGATGATAATGATGAAGATTGGATGTATTATAAAATATCATTGAATAGATTAAGGAGCTTGTAGTTGGTAAGAAAAATAATCTCATTAAGAATACCATGGAAGTCAAATAAACATGTTTTGTTGAGACATAATTGAGTCAAGTTATAATTGAGTGGTCTCATGAGAATATTGAAGTTACTGAAGTGAAAGTAGAGTTCACCTTCATAGATGATATGTTTGTAACTATTATGATTTCATTGAAGATCATGCCAAGGATATTGGTAAACATCAAGAATTTGAAGACATCAAAGCCAATGCTCAAAAGGAAACATGCTTCAAACATTTTTTTATCTCTTTTCCATTTTGATCTATGAGGATAAAGTTACTTCAAGCTAGTTTGTACATATCTAAGTTTGCTTATGTTGTGTGTGTTTACCCTATGTGTTCATGAGAACACATGTGTGTGCTTGCTTTCTTATCTTGTCTTTTGTTGTTTTACTATTCTATTTTATATGAGTTTGTAGTTTGTTTAGAGGTATTTAAGTGTCATTTCAGTATATAAGTGACTCTATTTCCTAAGGATAGGAGAAGGTAATTGGTCCTTAGCATAGTATGCTTGCTACCCCTAGGAAATCACTATAATGTTAAATAATTTTACCCCTAGGTCAAACTCAGTCAACTCCCTTACAAGTTAAAAAAATTAATAAGGTCTCTTAGGATTGGAAAATGTCCACCATGGTTATTAATGAGGTCAAATAATTGATCTCAACCTGGGTCACATTTGAATAGTTTGTTTCATGTCATATTATGCCACGTTTTGACCATCTAAATGAGTTGTATAGTTTTCCACTAAGGAAAAGTGTGTCAAAGTGTAATATAATGTTCCATGTGTTAGATGAGTGTTAGATAGCTATTTAAAATTGACATGTTATAGGACCAATGTTAAAATCAAGATCACTTGAAAAAAGAAGATTTTTAGTTATTGTATGAACTACATAATAATTCTAACACATGTGAAGGCTTTATAAGTGTCCCTTTATATTCCCATAGGTCATCTCTAGGATCAGGTAGTTTTCAAAGATTAAAAAATGGTGAAAACTAATCCCTCTATCTCATCACTCTCTTGGGAATGTCAAAAAGGTCAATCAGTTTCTATTTTTTATAGACATGAGAATCAGAGTTAAGGTAAATGGATTTGGAGGATGAAATTAGTATTTTATACTCATATTTGATGGTAATATCTCCAAGAATAATCATCCATATGTTACGAATAATCACTAAGACTACTAGTATCTCAAAATTGCCTCAATAACCCTAATGTCTTTGATTTACTCATCTATTTCACTTTAATCTATGTGAATGGAGTGATGTAAAAAAGTTTGTAGAGAATGTACTTCATTTAAATTCTATTTTTAAATCATTTGGCATGTGTGGATATGAACTGATAGGTAAGACCATCCTCCTTATGATATAAATAACACCACCATTAGTCTGCAAGCCATTGTTTTAATAGTTGTAGAGTTCTTCATTGTGCTAGATGTAGGATAATGGGGGGTAAAAGGGGGGTATAAAGTGACTTTATTTTAAAATAAAAATAATTAAATGTGAAATGAATATTAGATACATCTCAAAAAATAATTTGACAATGACATAAGAACATGAGTTATGGCATTCTGAATGTAGTTTCTAAATATATAGTTTTTTCAATACCTAAATGATAAAAGTATGTGAAATAGATTAATTTATGATAATAGTTTGGTCATTTCTTATGAAAAGATAAGGATATTGCATGTGTAAGAACACACTTTTTTTTAGTAAACAATTAAATTTTTGTATGAAACTTCATATATAGATAGGTGAAATGTCTAAGATTGTTGATAATATTTATTATTATTATAATATATATATATATATATATCAAAAGTTTATAAAATTTATATCTAAACAATATACACATTATCAAATATGATTTAAAAATGATTTCCATAAAGTTAAAGTCAAAAAGTTTTGTTCATACACTTGTAGTTTCAATTTTCTACCTATTTTAACTTGTAATATTATTTAAAACTTGTGTGTGTGTGTGTGTGTGTGTGTGTGTGTGTGTGTGTGTGTGTGTGTGTGTGTGTGTGTGTGTGTGTGTGTGTGTGTGTGTGTGTGTGTGTGTGTGTAAGTTTTAGATAATATTACAAGTTAAAATAGGTAGAAAATTGAAACTAGAAGTGTATGAACAAAACTTTTTGACCTTAACTTTATGAAAATCATTTTTAAATCATAGTTGATAATGTGTATATTGTTGAGATATAAATTTTATAAACTTTTGATTAATATTTAAAAAGTTATAAGGGAATTTTTGATGATATGTATATGGTCCATAATGAGGTATGTTATGTATAAATTAAGTAATATTTATAAATAATATTCTAACATAAAAAATTAAATATTGTAAAACTAGACTTTCTCCTCTACTAACCCATACATATTTTTAAATAATAAAAGTTGTCTGATCAGATGTGTCGATAAAAATGAAAAAGAATCCTAAATTTTCTATAAACTAAGTACGCTACTCTATGACTAGTTTCAAGCTTTGTTTTGACCTCTCTAAGCCTGTACCCAAGGCAAATTTGGAGGGAAAATTCAAAAAAATATTGAAATGTTTAAAGGGTCTATACCCTTGCAAAGGGTGTATTCCCAATGAAATGGATTCACACCCTTTTTATAAGGCATACATACCTTTAAAAGGGTGTACACCCTTTTTAAAGACATATTTTTTTGTTTGCAACTAGAGGTATTTGTTTTGCAAGACACCCATTTTTTAGTGTTTTGTAGTAGAGGTAACTTTTTTGCAAGCATATGTTTAGTAAAATAAATGTTAAGTATAAGTTTGTATTTAATTTTATATTATATTTTATTTTATATTTTATATTTTAAGTACAAGTATAATTTTTAGGAGTTACCATTTAGAAGTTAGTTTTTCAAATTACATTCCAGTCAATACTTAGTTTTCATAATTTCAGGATCAAAAGATAGAATGGGAAATGAGGTTAAAAATCATGTTATGTATGTAATATATCTATACCATTTATTATGCCCCATATTTTACCTAATTTATTATGCCCTACCTAATTTACCTACTTGAGTATGCCCTACCTGATTGAATACCTGAGTTTGAAGGTGGATTCTTAAATAATTTGTTGGTTTTTCAATCAATGGGTCTATAAATATACATAAATGACTACCATGTATCATGTAACTTGTCACATACCTATACTAATGATATGTTCACTCATACATGACATCTATCACATACCTATTACATATATGTATGCATTCACTGATACATAACATCTACTTTTAATCATGATACGACAACTTATACTAGACATGAATTTATCTAATCACCCTAATAGACTACATTCAAAATAGAATAATCAAAACATCATTCAAATTAATTATCAAAATATATCATTCACTCCAAAAAAATATTAGATAGATGGTCAATCCATGCATTATTCAAATCCAATATCATGTATTATTCCAAAATCACCTAGAATAAAGTAAGATTCTAGCATTCCAAATTCACATAGGAAACTCTATTATTACCCTAATCATCCCTAATAATTACCTCATCAACCCTCATATTCAATTATCATCTGTATTCATTCCTTCACTAGTTCTCATTATCCCTCATTATCCCTAATCACTCTATCATTGTCTATCAGCATCCTTAATTTTTTTTAATCACTCCCTCATCATCCCCCATCATCCCTCATTGTCATTGGTCATCCCTAAACATTCCCTCATCAAACTTCATCAATTGTAATCATACATAATCACTCTCTCATCATTTTGAGCATCATCCCTAGTCACACTCTCATCAAACCTTATCATCCCTAATAACTCCCTCATTAACCATCATCATTTCTTATCATCCCTAATAACTCCCTCATTAACCATCATCATTTCTTATCATCCCTATTAAATCCTTCGTCATATTTCATTGAACCCCTCATCATCCCTAATAATTATCTCATCAACCCTTATCATCCTTAATCACCCCCTCCTCATTTATCTTCATCCCTCATTTGACTTAACCATTTACTCATTATCCTTCATCATACCTAATCACTCTATCATTATCCCTAGTTACTCCCTCATCTAGTAGAGTTTGTCCCAATCAAGTACTCAGTATAAATTCGTTTCAAACTAAATAATAACTTTTCTAGATGAATATTGAATGGTGTTTCAATTCCTTTTATTCTGATTGGAGTTTACTAGGGTGATTATTTTCATTCATGTCTATTAGATTAGATAGGGTCATGATGGATTAATATAATGAGATTACTAAATGATTTAGATGGTGGAAATAAGATAATATCCTCTTTTCACATGCATGGAAAAAATTAAGTTTGAAAGATGAGGGATGCTGGAAAATTATTATAGATAAAAAAGTACCTCTTTGTGATTGCTTCATATGAGGTGAAATCCTTCTTATAGACATAGTTATTTCTAAATCATTAAGCAAAAGGGATAGAGCATTTTGGATCTTCTCATGTTGGCGAGTTATTCTTATATAATGATGTGGGTCATGAGTATAAATTATTAGAATTTGTGTCAATAGCTTTATTATGGCATGTTTTCTCCTTACATTAAAATTTTTATGCTTGTGAAGGAATTATGATAGGAAAGTGGAGAGGGGTTTGAGATTAACAACCAATGCTTACATCATTCCTCTATAGTGTGGTATTCATAATGTATGTTTAGTGTTTTTCATGTAGGTTTCATTTTTAGCGTTTGGGTTAAGGGTTTAGGGTTCAAAGTTTATAGTTCAGTGTTTGGAGTTGATTGTTTGGGTTTTGGAATTTAGGTTTTATGGTTTAGGGTTTATCTAGTTTTAGGATTTATGGTCTATGGTTTTGGGTTTGATGTTTTATGGTTCTGGGTTTGTGTTTTAGGGTTAAAATTTCAAGGTTTAGGGGTTAGAGCTTAAGGTTTAGCATTAAAAGTTTAGGGTTTGAGGTTTTGGGTTTTGGGTTTAGGGTTTGGGGTTTAATGTTTAGGGTTTAAGGTTCATGATTTTGAATTTTGTGTTTAAGGTTTAGTGTTTAATATTAAGGGTATACAGTTAAGGTTTTATGGTTTGGTGTTTAGGATTTATTATTATAGGCTTATAGTTTGGGATTTAGGGTTAAGGGCTTAAAGTTTAGGTTTTAGGGCTTAGGTTCAAGGGTATAAAGTATAGGGATTAAGGTTTAAATTTATATATTTAGGTTCTAGGTTTTGGGGTTTAGGCATTATTATTTTGGGTTTAGGAATAATGCATTAGGGTTAAGTTTTCATGGTTTATGGTGTTTAGGGTTAAAAATTTGAGGTTTATGGTGGTTAGGGTTTGGGATTTGGCTTTTAGGGTTAATGATTTAGGTGTAAATAGAGTGTACTAGGGTGATTAGCTATATTTATGTTTGGTATGATTGATTGTATCAAAATTATAGGAATTTTTCATGTATGAGTGACAACATACCTACATGTAGTACTAGGTATAGGGTAGATGTAATGTTTGAATGATTGTATCATTATCATATGTATGTTATAGGTTGAATGCTATAGGATATCCATTTATGCATATTGATAGACTCAATTATTAAAAAAACCATAAATTATTATGAATTCATATTCAATCCACTTTCAATCCTTTTACACGAATGCCCCTAAACACTCATTTATCTATATAGGTTAGAATGACCCCTATCCTTTCAAGATATGGCTTAGCCAATGACCCCTCTCCTTTTTATATATAGGTGATAACTGAAGATTATGGTTTATGGATAAAGGTTTAAGATTTATAAAGTTAAGGTTTAAGGGTTACAGTTGATGGTTCAAGATTTATAACTAAGGGTTTAGTGTCTAGGGATTAGCATTTAGGGTTCAAATTTTTGTGTTATGGCTTAGGGGTTAGGATTTGAGGATTATAATTTATATTTTATGCTTAAATATTTTGGATTTATGGTTTATTTCTTAAGGTACCAAGAGTTTAAATTTTAAGGTTTGGGGCTTGTTATTTGGGTTTAGGGTTTTGGGTTTATGGTTTCACACTTAGGGTTTAACATGTAAGGTTCATGGTTTTGGTATTGGGGGTTTGGTTAAGGGTTTAAGATTTGGAAATTAGTCTTTAGTATTTAGGTTTTGGGATTTATTATTTAGGAATTAAGGCTTATGGTTTAGGATTTGGGTTTTAGTGTTTATGGTTTGTAGTTTAGGGTTTTAGGTTTAGGGTTTAGGGATAAGGGTTTAAGGATTTAGGTTTAGTTTTTAAGGTTTTGGGTTTTAATTTTTTTATTTAGGTTTATAATTTTCAATTTATGAGTTAATGTTTAGGGTTTATGGCTTATGGTTTATGTTTTTAGGCTTGGGGTTTAGGTTTAAGGGCTTACATTTAGGTTTTAGGGTTTAGGATTTAGGATTTTAGGGTCTAGGGTATAAAGTATAGGGTTTAATTTTTTAACTTTATATGTTTAGGGCCTATAATTTATGGTTTATTAATTGCTATTTTTATTTTAAAGATAATGTATTAGGGTTAAGGGTTTAAGGTTTAGGGCGTAGGGTCTAGGGTTTAGGTTTTAATGTTTAGGCTTTAAAATTTAGTGTTTAGGTTTAAGGGTTTGGGGTTTTGGTTTATGGTTTATGTGTAAATAGAGTTCACTAGGGTTATTAGTTTCATTCATTTTCAATATAATTGACCATATCATGAACACATGAAGATGTCATCTATGAGTGATATAATACCTACATGCAATACCATAAATCTAGTAGATGTACGTATGAATGACTATATCATTACTATATATGTTATAAGTTGCATGATTTAGGCTATTAATTTATGAATTTTGATATATCCACTAATTATAATTCATTTTATATGTTGATAACATGGTTGTTAAGAAGATTCTAAGGCAAAGATATCAAACTCTACGTATAGTAAATCTCAAAATTTGTTGATTGAGAATAAACTATTTATTAAGCTTCAATGTTATTATGTAAACACTATAGAATACTTATAAGTAAAGTAATTCAAAACATTTTATAGTTAATCCAAGTCAATATCTTTCCAAGTAAGCAGATTAGGCCATTTAGACCCAAAGAGTATAGTTTCCATTGAATTATAATTCTTAAGAAAGCAATAAAGGAAATTAGTTTCTTATCCTTAGAGATAGTCTCCAACATATTAATAAATCTTTATAAGAATCATTTTACAAGCTTAGATTAATAACACCTTTTCAATACCAAACACACCTATACGTAATATTTTAGAAATGCTTAGGACTTAGTCAACTTTTTGGGCACTTTGGTGATCTAATTGGTATCTTGAGATTGTATAAAGACACATGAGTCTTGTATCATTGTATTTATATTTTCATTGAGTTTTTGAATTGAATGAGTCTAAAAAAAAAGTTATTTATAGAACCTTATATATCAAGTCCCTAAGAGGTATAATTTGGCCTAATAGGCCTATAAAGGATACAGTTATTGTCATATGGGTTTTGAGTTGAAGTTCTTCATGCATTGAGAATTTTGAGTCAAATATTTGGTGAAAACCTCAAAGTATTGTTCCAAGAAGTGAGGATGTATAATTGAGTGTTTTAGGATTGAATGAAGGGTTTTTATTAAAGGTGGAATACTCTCTTAAGATTGAGTACCCTATTTTAAGTCATTTAAAATGTCTTGTGATCTAAATATAGAGGATAAGAAGTCAAGAGATAATACTAAAATAGGGTCATTAGTATTTCAATACCAATATTTAGAAGACCTTCTGTGATAGACCAAGAGATTGTTTATGGTTAGGAAGAGACCTAATTATAATAAATTTTCTAGAGGACCTTGAAGTAGACTAGGTTGAGTAAGTGGATCAATTAATTTGACACTAGCAGGGAATAGTAAAAATCAATATATAGCTTGTATATTTATGTAGGGTATACACCTTGAGATTAAGCCATGACTCAATTATTTAATCAGGTAGAGCATACTCAAGTAGATAAATTAGATAGGGAATACTTAAGTAGATAAAATAGACATGTAATCCTAAATGGTATAGATATTACATATATAACATGATTTGTAATTTTTTTTTCTAATTCTATCTTTTGATCCTAAAATTTTGAAAACTATGTATTGATTGGAATGAAATTTGAAAAACTAACCTCTAAATTGTAACTCCTATAGCTCTATAATCAATTTTAGAAGATGTTGAGTGGATCTAATTTTTTATATTTAGTAAAATAAATTTAAATTATGTAAAATTATACTTAAATTTTATTTTACTAAATATATGATTGTAAAAAAAATAACTCTATCTACAAAACACAAAAAAAATACATGTCTTACAAAACAAATACCTCTAATTGCAAAAAAAATGTCTTTCAAAAGGGTGTACACCCTTTGAAAATGGTTTGAATCCTTTGGATTCAAAAGGGAATAGATATTTTACAAAGGGTGTACACTCTTTGTAAAGGGCATACACCCTTTGAACTGAAAAGGGCATGCCCTTTTACTCTCTTTTAGGGTTAGGACCAACCCTTTTCTAATTATTCATTGGTTTTTTTGAAAAAATGGTGTATGCCCTTTATAGAAAATGAATTTTATTTTCCATTTTGTCATGTTTTTTTGCCCCAAATTTATGTATCTACCTATAAATGGTTTCAAGTTAGATAACACACCTATGTTTCTCTTATCAAAGCATGGAAGCTAGTTTATCTATGGAATATTTACATTGAATTATCTCAAGGTTAATTGAGATATGTTTCTAAGGCACTAAGTAAAGACTATTTAGAATTCAATATGATAGTCACCTAAAGCCACTATATTCATGTACAGAGAATGGATGATCATCCAAAACCTAAGGCACAAGTGGTATTCAATTTTATGACTCGAATGAGATTCTAAAGTCATTCAAGGTTCATGAATTATAGTCAAGACTCAATAAATAAATGTATATAGGTGAAAGATTGAGAAGTTGATTAATGATAATTTTTACCTTAGTTTCTCCAAAATACCTTACTCCTTGATATAGTGCCATCTATTAGTAAGTGATCTTGAGGTATAAATATGCCTAATGTTTTACTTAATGTATTTTGGGCTGAGTAGAAACACTTAAACACAAATATAAGGTTTTTAGGTTAAGGGAAGGTGATGTTTGAGTGTTTCAACCCAATCATATTTACACTGAAGACATAATAAAAGATATAGTGCATTGAGCTGAAATGAACTTGGGACAATAGTGGCCTATAGTGAGAGATGAAAGCATAGTCTATAAGAATAAAAAAAGTTAAATCAAGTATGAGATTGCCTTATTGACCTCAAAGAAAAACTAAAATATTTAAGTGATTCTAAATAAAATATATTCACTTATAGGAAGGTCTCATATCCCATAAACAACATCTACAATCTAGCTACAGACCTATAGTGCTTTGATAGTATAGAGAATGATGTATGATCTCAAAGAAAATATGAGATTATCTAGGTATGAGATAATACTTATGACATTAGAGGAATTAAAATGGGTGGAATATAGTGATAAATCAAGTATATTCACCTATAGGAACCTCATGACTCCCCAAATGAACACCTATAATTTGAGATAGTTTATAGACTAGACTAGCTCATGGATAATGCAAACTTGGTATATTGATAGAGGTATAAAATGGATTAACATGTATAAATAATTATCACAAGGATGATATTACATTACCATGTAATTCTTGGAGGGAAATAAATAAGGTATAAATTTGATCAAATAGGATTCTAACCTCACACCTAATCAATTAAGACCCTATATACAGTCATAAACCTAGAAGCTAACCTAGATAGTTTGAAGTGTTTAGGGATCCTAAGACATAGGCATATCTTGTAACTTCGTATAGATCATTATAATTAACTAATATAAAATTCCATGATATTTTTTTGGTCAAAAAAATAATGGAGATTTTCTATGTTCTATCTCAAATATAAGGCACTCCATAGTCAACACAACCTAGAGGTTTGGTATATGAATGTTGATCTAATGATATGAAGAGTTTGAATGCATTTTTTAGTGGTATATATAGTTTTATTTAATATAAAAAAGTGTATATAAATTTTTAAATCCAATATAACTACTCAAAAGTGGTCATACATGTAGATACACATTATAGGGATGTTAGGCCTAGAACTAGGCCTAAACCCTCATGGCTTCTATCTTGTTTCAAATGACCACAAGACCTTTCCAATTAATTTTAAAACCATTATATGAGAGTGAATATTCTATAAAATCTATAATTTTGTATAATAATAGTTCAAGTTTGCCATTTTTCCCTAAAATTATCTCAAGCCTACCCAAAATTCTTATAAGGATCTCAAGAGCCAATTTCATTTGCTCATATCTATATAGATAAAGTTCATGGTGCCTAAATCAGATCGGTATAGTTGAGGGATGTCCTTATCTTAATTTTAGTGTAATTTGTTTAGAGGTTAAACATTTAGATTTTATAAATCATTGTTAAGATGCTAACCCCCTAAAACCCTCCTAAAATCATTGCTTAAACCCGATGGATATAACATAAAGGGAGATGCATCTAAAATTGGTAAAATTGCCTATAAACTTATTTGGACATCATTGAAACCCTACTAAAATCCTCATCATCTAGTTTATTAGTACCATCACTTGTACAAACATGGCAAAATTTGGGGTTTTATAGATTTTGAGGTTAATTATAAGTATAAAAGATAATTGATGAATGAAATTCATTGTAAGAGTTATGTAGGAAATTTTTATAAATCCCTAGACTCATATCTCACCTTAGTGAAGTATGGAAACCTCTCTGCTAATCCATTCATTCTAGGTAGTTTTGGATAGATAGTGAGAAGGCAAAGTGACTACCTAAGTATAGTAGTGAGAAGAGTTTCATTGAATATTTTTAGGTATTTTTAATATGCTAAAGGACAATTCATTTAAGGGACAAGTGTGAAGATTCAATCCTATAGGGATAGTAAGTGAATGCAGATAGTGAACACAAGAGTCAAGAGGATGATCATTAGTTGGAATAGTTTAAAAGGACCTATATTGATCTCATTTCCATCTTCCCATGTTAGGACATATGTTCTAAATAATTCATAAATTATTTTTAATAAATTAAGTGACTCTTCATCATGAGGGTAGTTTCAAGAAGGACCATGGAGATTTCCATGCCAACTTTAAGGAAGGTGTCATGTCTATGATGGAGACCTATCTAATATGATTTAATGAACCATTTTCCCCTTAATTCTCTTTTATTGTAATTATTTTATAAATTTTTACACTTGTAATAATTACCCTTCATCTTAATTTTTTTCTCTCCTCTTATGCTCTATATATTTAAGCCATTTGGCATTTTTATCTAGTACACAAATAATATGGTGAAGCCCTGCTGGTTTGACATCTTGATTTTCAATTGAATAAAGGTTTTAAATTTTATTTTGTCTATTAAATCTCTTTTATAAGTGTATCAAGTGGTTTAATTATATTTTAAGTGATGAAAGTCTTCTCCTTGCTTCCATTCTAATTTTGCACATTTTTGTGAGTGATATCTCTTTAAACAAGTCTCATGAACTGTATGTGTTTGTTAAGTGTGTCTTGAAGTGTGAGAGAGAATATTAGTGTATAGTATCAAAATTTATTTTAACCCACCTATAGATATAAATATAAATCCACCTCTATGAGAAATACTTATTACAGAAGGACAATGAGTTAAGGTTAGTTTTAGCAATGTTCTTTCTTAGTGAAAATGAAAGTATGTTGGTGGACTTATATTTAGTGTATCACCCAATTAGCATAGGTTAATTTTAGTTTCATTCTTCCCTTTTCACCCCCAATATTTATTTATTTAGTGTAGTGTGTGATCCTAAATATAAATCAAGTGAGCTAGCCCTTTAACCTATAGGTTTATCTTTGTTATAGGCAACCCATAGGCCTATAGATAATCCCATCTTAGCAAAATATTGGAGATGCCTAAACAACCTACTCCAAGGGTGAAATATTTGGTCCTAAAAGGTCCCAAACTTTTTACAAAATATAATCCCCCAACTCTACTTGCATAACATGTATCAGCTAATTAAATTTGGCCATCAGTAGTTTCAAAATGGAGCAATGGAATATAGGGATGGTTTTATACAATTACGGAGATAGAAACTTCTTCCAAAGCTTGTATCCTACCTATATAATCTCAAAGGACACTTTATAACTATTTTAACTTTCAAGTGACTTCTAAAAGTCTATACAACTTATCTAACTCCTTAGGATGGTGTTAAAACTTAATAATATAACCTTTATCTGACATGCTAATAGGTGTGGTATTTTTTAAACTTCTCTAAGGACCTTGGTAGGTATTTGGTATATATTTTTCACTTAGGGAGCTTTTACATACACAAATGTTATCCAAAAATCACATTTCCATGTATTTTCAACAACTTCATGTTTATAAGTGAACCTCAAAGTTTCCAAAACATCTTGAAATTTTATGATAAGATGTTTAAGACATAAAATGACCTCAATAAACCCTTAGTCATCTCTGAAAAAACTTGACCATGTCTTATCTCTCCATGACATGCCTAGACCACTATATGACAAAAATATGACATTAATTTAACTTCTCCAAACTAACCATAAACATTAATAACAAGGTTATATGAAGACTTTAGGGATTATATAGGGTATGACATGACTACATCACAAGACCATGAAAATTTTAAACATATATGGGGTGACCAATTTTAAATTGGGGTTAAAATTTTAAAAATTCTTGGTGATTCATAGGGATGTAATGCTTGTAATGCTAATAGGACCAATATCCTTTCATGTCCATTAGGAAATGGAGTATCTTGAACTCAATTTCAAACCTAAATAGACTATGATCATGATACAAAAAATTTATTGAACCTCAAAACAAACATATATAAAGAGAAGACACAAAGTAAAGAACAAGACACACACATGTGTTATCAAGAAATTAGGTAACACAATACATAAGAAAAATAACTATACACAACTAACCCAAAGAGAACCTCTACCTCTTGGATCAAATTGGAAGCTTGCACCATCTCTTGCTCCATGAGATAAAAGATGGAATGAAGAAATTTGCCTCTTGAGTCTTGTCTTTGATGTCTTTAACTCCTTCATGTTTTCCAATATTCTTAGCATGTTCTTAAGTGAATCAATTCTAGCTACAAACATGTCACCTATGAAGGTGAACTCATCTTATGTTTCAATAATATTTTCATGATATCCCTTAGCTATAATTTTGACCCTATGATGCTTAATCTAAGCATACTTCCTTATTATTCATGGCATATTAAATGACATCACACTTATTACCAGTGATTGTAATCTCATCAAGGTCTTCAAGGATATTTACATACTCAACCAAATATTCATCATTATCATCCATGAAGACATCTTGTATGATTTCCTTATGCACATAAATTTCAAATTTACAAAGGCCTTGAATATCTTGAAGGAGTTCAATATGATATTACCAATCATCTTTGTTTTATTTCTCTTAAAGAAATATAACTTATTCAATTGAATATTTGTGATCATTATATATTTTTTCAACCTTAACTTACTCACTTGAAGAATTTTCAACTTCAAGGCTGGTTGCAACATCCACAAATTTGTATGACATAGGACTTTATTTTTGTAATGCACCATTAAGAGGAAAGGCATCTTCAAGGGTCTCTTCAAACTGACTAGTAGAAGGTGTATGATTTTTAATGGCCTAAAACTCATCAAAAATGTCATTAAATTTTTTCCATAAGTCATCTTGTTCTATGGAGTCAACATCAAATTCATCTTCTATTAGTTTTTCAAAACCAACCTCTTGATCATGCTCATCAATATTAACCAACTCAACTGATGTGATGCCCTTCAAAGCTTCCTCTTTCATATATTGATCAACTTAGTTATGAGTAGCTTCAAACATATCAAGGTCATCTCTTTGTTCACTCAATTAGATTTATTTGTGTCTATATTCAATAAAGGGAGTACCTACCATGAAATCTTCATCATATACACTTGAGTCATCTTCTTAATTAGCTAAAACTTTAGCATTATATTCTTCACTTATCTCCCATAGGATTGGTTATTCTTCAATAAGGGATGAGGTTGGAGGGTTATATATAGGTTCATAGGTTAGAGAGGGAGTATGGAGTGTGGTGGATGGCTCATGAATGGGCTTGGGAATGAAGGTTTATTAAAAATATTGTTGGGGAGATAACACACTGGGTTGGGTAATGTAAGAGATGTCTTATTCAAAAAGAACTTCACCTTACTTATATCCTTCTTGAGGCTCTTTAATAATTTCAAGATGATTCTCAACTTGTCAACTTTCCCACATCTCTAATATATTTATCCATCATTAGATATAACATCTCATTTCATGTAAATCATCATTGATGAGATAGTTATCTTCCTATTCAATTAACCTCCACTTACTCATACAAAATTGAACCAAATTCATAAACTTGTCTATGAGATGAATAGGGATCACATCAATTTATTTATCCCATTTTATCATCACATTTCTTATTTTAGTATATTTTTCATGAGTGATAACAAGGATTTATCTTGAGGGGGAATTCAAGTAGGAGGAGGAGCGTAATAGTAGGAATTTTGATGAGATTTAACATGTTAATTGGATTGCCTAATTAAATATTCTAATAATGTATATCTTGCCTCCTAATCAATATCATCATTTGATTACTCATGCAAAGGCTAAAAGGAATCATATTAAGGTTGATATGGACCATAGGGCTAGTATTATTCATATTGAGGTTGATAAGAAGGCACTTCTTGATACTCTTCTTGATAGCCTTCCTCATAGGCTTCTTCATAAGGTTTCTCACCAACATCATGATCATATAGAGGAGAAATAAGATGACCATAAGAATATAACGGATCATAAGGAGGGTAAATATATTGATATGGTTATTGAGGCACATATTTGGTGTCATGAAAAGGTTGGTAAGGAGGTGTATAGTATAATTTATCCTCATACCTAGCCATCCTAACTCCATGAGTCAAATAAAAACATAAGATATTATAAAATGCTTTTCATAATAAGTACTTGGGATGATATAAATAGATGATTACATTAAACTTATTCACAATTGGTGTTTATTTAATGCTTCCACAATTTGACAGGTAGAAGAACACACCAAGAACTATTCCACTCTTTTGGATGTTAGTCCTACCAAGTGTGCTATAATTGTTTTCACTCAATTGTGTACCAATAGAGAGGTAGTTCAAGCCTATTCCAAATTGAGTGGAACATGGGATTAAAAATATTCCTATGGGTTTCCTATAATATCATTAAACCTCTAGATTGAAGGGCTAGCTCCATAGATTTATCTTGATTATTCATCACCTATACTACTAGCTCATTTGGGTGAAAAGTGAGAGATAAAACATAAATTAAAACTATACTTATTAGGTAATGAACCAGTTTTAAAATGAACACTACCAAAAAAATTTAACGGTGCTTCAAATAAAATCATAATATACACATGAAACTAATCCAAATCTTCCCCTTGCATTAGTATTCCTCATGGAGGTTTGTAGAGAAAACTTAAGCTAGGAAGACTAAACAGAAGGTGATAACATGACACTAGTGAAAAAAAAATCACTAAACTCATTAAAAATTTATTAAAACACTTAAAGAGATATAAAAATACTTTTAAATTTGAATATGAATTATAACAAGGACAACATGCTAAGGAAGGGAATCTATCACTTAAAAATATCAACTAGCCTAACATACACATTGAAATAGCTCATGGAGAAGGTAAAATATATTTTTATTTATTTATAAAAGGATGTGAATGATAAAGGATTCAATATACTTAGGTTGAGGATATATTACAAAGCCAAAAGTGGCTCAATATATAGTGAGAGAGAAGAGAAGAAGCGTGTAGGAGAGAGAGAGAGAGTAGACAAGTGTCCATGTGAATTAAGAAAAATAGAGGAGTTATGTAACTTCATAAATAGGTATATGAATCCATGTGTATTTCTTCTGAAGATGATCAAACCCTCCAAGTGGTATGGGAGTTTAAATGCTCCCCGACACCTTGACTAGATTTTTAAAATTACCCTTTATATTGACATGTTAAATAACAAGTGTACTTATTGATGGTAATATCAAGTTATATTACATATATGATATGATATTGACACCTACCAAATAACCCATAAAGTTTTCATTGACACATCACGTCTTTTTCTTGCAATGTGTCTAGAGGACTCTTCATCTCCTTAGGCCAACTCTGTGCACAAATATAAAAATTTGGATTCTTCTTATTCATTTCAAAAAAAAATCATATACTATATTCACATCATATTATACCTACACCAATTAATTTTGAGGTCTCAAACTAGCTCCAACAATTCATTCTATACCAAAAGCCCTAAATTGGCCTTTTTCCTTATAACCCTAAAATCATACAAACCTCATTATATAGGAATTTTTACATATTGTGATGAGAATATGAGGGAATATTCAAGGACCCGTTACTTCCATACAACTCTAGGTTCAATTTTAGGATCAAAAATTGAGTGGAGATGTCTTTTTTTGTAGTTTTTTCCCTCCTAACTAGGCCTCAACTGGGCCTCCCTACCAAGAAACTAAAAAATGGATCTACAAGATCCCAAAACTTTAAAAAAACTAAATAATTATGTGGTTAACTTATAAAACCTCCTCCTTACTCTATATTCCAAACTTAAATATTTGACTACTTGTATGAACCTATCTTCTATAAAAAAATCACTATTTTTAGGCCTAATCCATATAGTTTTATATAATCTTATACCAAATAATGGAATGGGATGATGATCAAGGGAGTATTAAAAATTTTATTTTTCATTTATAAGTTTTTATGATCCATATAGAGGCATATAATCTCATTTCTCTCTCATCAGGTCCTTATAGCTCTCCTAAGTAGCCTAAAAGTGCTTAAAATTCTTAACAATAGTTCATATAGCTCAGGGAATGAAAAACAAACCAATTCAAATAAATGGAAGTGAAATAGGGTATTTAAATCACCTTATTATCCCATTATCATATGAAACTCCTATTTTATATATTAAACAATGAAAAGTAGCCTCTCAAGATGGTAGTAAGCATTTTATGAGGTCTGAGAGCAAATTTGGTTACTTAGAAGCATTTTGAAGTTAGTTTTACATCCACTTACACCCATGATGTTTTTGATATTCTATGTCACACTTTCCAATTTCTATCTTCTCACCTTTCTTCATTAAACTCTTTAACCATCTCACTAGCTCAGGCCTATGGTTCTTATGCCAACTTGCCTAGAAACCCTAGCTCACTCTAAGTGCCTATTTTATTAATATAAAGATGTATATACTTCATGGAATTATTTTAAATACCCTTAATAATATATTAATAATATCTAGGTCTCATATTCACTTCACTTTATTTTCCATCTCTCAACTTACTACCTATGTAAGCTTGTTCATGCATTCAGGATTGTACTTCACTGAATAGGGTCTAACTATGTGATGTTTCACTTCTTGATTGATCTAGAGATTTTGATGGTATATGTTATAAATATTTAAATCAGGATAAACTACATTAAACTATTTATATTACTTAAATATCCATGAACCTCTTTTAAATAATTAATTTCTCCTATGAGATTTAGATAAATATTTAAATCAGGATAAACTACATTAAACTCTTTATATTACTTAAATATCCATGAACCTCTTTTAAATAAGTAATTTCTCCTATGAGTTTTAGGTAGGACTATGTGTATGCATTTGGCCTATGACCCATGTTTAGTATTTTATCTTAAAAATATTTGGTTTTAAAATCATTTATATTTAAATACATGAAAAAATTTAGTTATTTTATAAGCTTTAAGTCACACATACAAACCATTATCTCAAATAACAAGTGCTTTATGAATAAGTAGACATATCTATGCATTGGTCAGGTTTTGACATTGTTTACTTATTTTTGCTTATGTTTGAGGGTTTGATGGAATATTATATCCTCATTTAATAATATTCCAATATCTTACCTTTCCTCATAATATAATTATATTATTTATACATTTTCAACCAACAACGTACTCAAGAATGAACAAGCAGGCATGTATCTAGCTTGTATTGCCTATATGGAGAATTTTCAATGTTCTCATGTAATTAGGTGGTCTTGAGAGTTGTGTGAGGTTAAAATTTATGATGAAACTCTTTTATAATTCACATATACCTCTATCTCAATAAAATAACTCCTTTCTTATGCTAGGTAGGTAGACTCATTACTAACAAGGATTGTGTATGTTTAATTAGCCTTATGACCCTAGTTTGATCACTCCCTCTAGTCCTTGTTAGGTCTCATTATGCACAAATGTTTTTGGAAATTTGAATTATTTTTTTACCCCCACATACTCATACACCACTATCTCAATATTTTTATAATCTTTAGTCACCTAGACAAACTTATAGGTGACTGTTTGTCTATGCATGTACATTTGGGATGCTTTACAACATTGGTACTTTAGAAGCCTTAAATTCAACACTAAAGCTCTTAAATTATCATCATGTTTTTTATGGTTTCTAATACTTCCTCAAAATACCTTAAAAATATATACTCCGATCAACATTACCATCCAAGACAAAATATTCAACTTGATATAGGTGGGTGTTGAAGGAATTGATGATGTTTTAGAGTTTTATGAGGTCCAAAACCAATATTCAATCATTTTAAATGTCTGTGTATCACATTGTTATTATGTCTTTAAAAATTCTCAATTCCCTAAATTTATAATCTCCCATCAACATTAATATTTAAGGCAACTTATCCTAACAAGGCATAAGTGACTATTTACTAGGTTCTATTGTGTATGTAGTTTTGGAATTGACCTTTCATAACTATATGGAATTTTATAGTAGTAATTCATATTTTATTCATTTTATCATTATAATTACAATTTTATTATCCTCTTCAAGGAATCTTAAAAACCTTTGTATCCTCTTTCTTCACTATCGACAAAGTCCTATAGGTTTTAATTGCTAAGCTAGTTAGCTTGTTTACAACTCTTTAAATTTAAGACACTTGGAAACCTTCATATGTCCATCACCTTAGATTGAACCATAACCATGTTTTTATTCTTGTATAAAATTTTTTATCATTTAAAATCATGGATTTATATGAGTTATACCTATAGTTCTACAACCTTATGCTTTGGAAGATGAAAATTCAAAAATGGGTATTATGGACTGAAGACCATTTTTTTTATGCATCAATATATTATATCAATAAATAAAACTCCAAAATACTTGGAAAAATACACTTAGACCACTTAAAATCACCTTGTTATTCTAACACAAAAAATAGTCCATAAGGTGACTAGAAATGTGAACATTTAGAACTTGTACTAAATACTTGAATAATCAAAGGGCCCATGATGGATTGAGATTAGATTAGAGGACAATGAATAAACACTTAGATGTATTTTATCACCTAGATAACCTATAACACAAAAATATGATAGTCATTTACAAACAATACACAAGAGAGCCTTTGCTTACCAAAGGACCATCCACACGTGCCACCATGATAAATGAATGTGTATAGTTTATCTAAAAACATATAATAACTCACTCCAAATATTTTCATGAAGACATGAGTTTACACTTTACATTGGAGTTACTCTAAATTCAACCTATGGGGATTTGATCCTTCAAAAATTAGTTTGTCTCTTAGTGAATGTTCATAAATATAAGGAAACCAATTCAATGACCAATGCCACAGATTATAATCCCATAGGGTTACCAAAATTTGGCCAAAATATCATCCCCAAACTCTACTTGTATGGCATGTACCATATAATTACATTTGGTTTTCACTAGATTATGAATGGAGTGATGGAAGAGAGAGATGGTTTTATACAATTTTGGATCTGTAAACTTCTTCCAAAGATAGTTTATAACCTTTATAGTCTTAAAGGACAATGTGAAACTCCTTTCACTTGAAATTGACTTCTAAAAGCTTGTACAAATTGCATATGTCCTCAAAATGGTATTAAAACTCAAGAATATAACCTTTATCTAACATAATAATAGGTGTGGAAATTTTATAACTGCTCCAATGACATTGGGAGGTGTGTGGTATGTATTTTTCACTTAGGGAACATTGACATAGATAAATGTTAGAAAAAATCACATTTTCATGTATTTTCAACACCTTCAAGTCTACAAGTGAATCTCAAAGTTTACAAAACATCATGAAATGTTATGATACAATGTTTAAGACAAAAAATGACCTAATTAAACCTATAATCACATATGACACAGCTTTACATACCTTATCTCTCCATGACATGCCTAGACCACTATATGACCAAAATATTACATTACCTTAACTTTTTTAAATTAAAATTAAACATTAATAGCAAGGTTAGATGAATAATTTAGGGACCATATAGGGTATGACATGACAACATAAAAAGACTGTGAAATTTTTCAAAATATAAGGGGTTACCAATTTTGACTTGGGGCCAAAATTTGGTCAGCATTTACCATACCACAACTCATGTCCACTAAACCATATTATTTATTTCTCCAAATCTTAGTGTTATCAATCATTTCCTCTCTTCTACCTAATCAAAAAAATGTGACCACAAATCCAACTCAACCATTAAAACCCATCCACCAAGTTCCCTTGTGTCAGCCTATTCAATAATAAGTCTTTCCACCATTAACTACTTAGTACCTTATTCCTTCACAACCATTTACAACAACCTATCTTAATCTATATTAATATTAATCCATACCTCCTATATTCTCATAATAAATGAGTTTATATCAACCAATAATTACCACTTCAGTTTGCTATCCTCTATTTTAACCATTTCCCATTTCACTTCCCCTTCAACAACACTTACAACAAAACACTTTGTGGGGTGTACCTAAGTATAACACCCAACCTAACCTCATTCATTTTTTCATGGACAGGGTAGCAAACCTTGAGGCTTATAACTCTAGGAAAAATAATATGATCTCATAAGAACAGATATGTAGTGAACCTATTAGTTCATTTGTCCCAAGTAGAGCTTATTTAGTACAATGGGAATTACCCAAGTTTACAAAATTCTAGAACAAGGAAGACCCTCAGTAACATATCAGGGCCTTTAGACATGCATGATACCTCATATAATATGATGATTCTCTCCTCCTAAGAAGATTCCCCATCACTAGATGGGATATCTTTGGATTGGTATAGTGACATTTCTTAAAATTATATATTATCCTTTGGCTAACTATCCCAATTCTTCATAGAACATTTCTTGATCAGTATCATGAATAGGATAATTATCACTAATTTTTATCCCATAAAACATTTTGAAGATGAATTAATTGTATATTGTTTTCAAGATGGAAAGTGATCATAAACCAATTATAATTTTACCTCCCTCAAATACATATAATCTAAATTTTCATAAAGTCATGTGTAAAACACATTCCATCCATACTTCAAGTCCAATATTTCAAGACCTTTGATGAAGTCTTTACCATGGTATATAAGATGTAAATACAAGTCCTATAAGAAGGAGAGGTCAAGTTATGAAATAATAATTTTAAACCTAATCCTTTTAAGGGGTCTAACAATCCTAAACCAAAAGGCACAACAAATGCTATTGTCCTATGATTATCCCCTCCATCAACAACACACCAACTAGGTCCTTCCACTTCTTAGACAAAACCACATAAAACATTAACACATTTTCCACTTCGATGATACATACCCTTGGAAGAGTATTATGATTTCATCCTAGACAAATTTTTGAAAGAATTAATTATTTATCTCCCTCTAATTAGGCTTGTTGATGACTCTCATCCTAAACTGAACCAATATAAAGAGAGTGACTTTTGTGCCTACCATTGTGTACCTATTCATGAGATCAACATATGTCAATATTTTAAGAGCTTATTCAATCACCTTATTGATTTAGATGAACTATAATTACACCATCCAAATGTTTCCCCAAACCAATCTCTTTATATCTTTAGAAAACCATTCCCAAATCATCTATCCACATCAAACTATATACAAACAAACATTAAAAACACCAAATATTAGGAATACCACATAATAATCACCATTTATGATCAAATTATACCTAAATAAGACAATATTGAACGTAAATCACCTTCAAATATACTAAAAATACCAGACCTCCTTATGGAATATTTCATAGATCAAGAACAATCTAATCGAGTTAACCTTATTCCCATCATCCATTCAAACCTTATTGATATCTTTAGATGGGATTTCTTAGAGGAGGTGCCATATAAAAATTCTAAATACCACTTATAAAATATATAAAATACAAGGGATCCCACAACTAATTAGGGAAAATTCCTTGGTGTTCCAGAAGGCAAGAATATTCATTAACCGCCTATAAGGCTTGAGCTCCCTCAACCATCCAAGAATAAAGATAATGATAATAATATCCCCATGACATCTAATAGTGTTAAAAAAGTAAATATGACTATGTCCCACATCCAAACTAATACTTATATATTAGGGCCCCATCCTTCATCTAAGCTAAAGAACATGATTACAAAACCACCTCTCAAAGTAGCTAAGCTAGTTTAGAATCTTCCTCTCATATTATCAACACCAATACCCCATATCAACCCCTTAATTTTTTATTACCCTATTTGGTTATCTAATATTCCTATACCTATTTTTAGGTCCACTCATATAATTAATATAAAAAATAAAGGTACAAAATTAAACATGGTCTAAAAGTAAACACTTGAAAAAACTACTGAATCCCACCAAGACCTATTATGTGGATCATAATTCACCATCCTCGATAAACTTTTACAAACCTCCCTCATCTCATTAACAACCATCAAACTTTTGAATACTAATATCTTAAAACCAACATTGTATGGGGAAGATAAGTTATATTCCTACCATAGGATACCAAGACATGATATCGATAGCTACAATTCTCTCAATGTTATAATCTAAGATCTCTTGAAATAAATATGATATATTAATTGAAAAACATTGTATTTATCCTCTCCTTGACAAAAACACTAAATCCATAACCATATTTGAATCTAATGTGGTGTGCTCTTTAGACCCTTCATGAAAAATATCAAAACAAACATCAAAAGGAATTATTAATATCCATAACTCTAGCCATGACAAACCACTTTCCAACATCCTTTCAAGTCCTCTAAATAAGATTGAATTAGTGACTTTAATAGACTATACATTTTTACAAATTAAAATAATACACATAGCCACATGGTCTCAAGAATAAGGCCCCAAAACATAGAATCCAAAAAAAAAAGTCAAAATATCCATCTCAAGAGCTCCTACCTCAACTACAAAGACCCCAAACCATCCAGTTTGAAACCAATATCTCTATTTTAGGGACAAATTTTTCTAATTCTTCACAATTTATATATATTTCAGTTCTAAAATAACTCCATAAATTTTTCATGAAATTTCCTTATATGAACTTATATAAAACTCCCCA
This sequence comes from Torreya grandis, assembly GCA_037957365.1. Classification (NCBI taxonomy): domain Eukaryota; kingdom Viridiplantae; phylum Streptophyta; class Pinopsida; order Cupressales; family Taxaceae; genus Torreya; species Torreya grandis. Next base: position 1,167,093 of record JARHVA010001285.1, on the reverse strand, counting down.
TAACACTTCCAAGATATGATAGAATCACTATAGGCTATCCAAGTACATCTAGATGAACTAGAACCCCTATCAGATTTTAACATATCTTTACAAACATCCTCATCCATCACCTTTCATGATTCTAAAGTATCCCCACTATAGATTAAAGATTGAGATCTGACTCTATTCATCACTATATGCATTGATTGAACTAGGATCAACAAGGTCATGTTTGATAATGGGCTAGTATAAAAATCATCTCATCACATGCTTTCAAATAAATCCACCTACCAATAACTATTATATCCCAATCCTTGACTATATTTTAAGCCTTTAACAACATGATAACCCCTACATTAGGTACTATCACCCTCCTTATCTAATTAGGTGCACATACCATGCCTAAGATATTATATGTGATATAAGGGGAATTCTAATATAACATCTTACTAGTATGCCCTTGGATCTATTTTATGCAAAGTATCCCTTCCACCTTACATTGATGCCTCAAATATGAGTATGAAGGAAAAATCCATACTATCCCATAAGATCCTCATCCATTTAAAACATGTAATTTAACTAATAAACCTAATGATGTCTTAATCCACCTAAAAGGCTCAACCTCATCATCATAAAAAAGTGAATCATCATCTAGTTAGACAATCCCCTCATCCCTCATTCTAAATTATTCCCTTGAATTCACACTCAAACAACTTTCACTAGGGGAATATAAACTATTTATGCTTAACACCTTACCTAATCCTCATTAAAATGGGTGCCCATAAAATAACACTTCTATTATCCTAAATTTAGAGATGTCATCTCCTTCAGTCTTCTTCACCTCCATACCCATTTAATCTATGAGTGTATTTATTGATCCCATTTATGTCATGAAAATTAACCTCACACAAAACCATTTTACTCAAGTTTCTCTTTCCTTGACAAGCTAAACTTTGCAAAGACTTACTTTAAATAGTATGATTATAATGGATTTATCATAGAACATTATAAGAAAGGACAACATGAGGTCACTCTAAGTGATATTATAAAACAACATGAGAAACATGATCTTGGTTTCAAAAAACCCCTTCAATCTTTTCATATTCCATATCTTTAGACTGATTGCTTACCATCACTATCTAACACCATATTAGATATCATTGAAGACCCATAATCACCCACACCTACCCCCATTTAAAATCTTATGAAGTCATATCCATCCCACCTAAATTTTTTTATTGATCAACAATGTCAAACTAGGACCCCTCACATATTAAAATAATGAAAAACTAGATTTATTCCCCTAACTTTCTCCAACATGATAGATGAAAATTCTCCCTTAGTTTTAATTTTCAATGTCAATCTGATTAATCTATACTAATGTATTTGGGGTAGGAGATACATACCTAATAAATTCCCTTCCAACCAAAAATCCTAGTCCATTAAATGAAGTCACCATTTATATTAATATAGGGAAATAAAAATTCCCACAAAATATTAAAGTTAGTAAATCCTTGGATTCCTAGGAACACCAAGATTTCACTACATTCTTGGCTGACTATAGTCAAGATTATTCATGGTATTACATTGATATGTTAGGTATCAACCCTACTATAGTTATCCATAACATCATCACCATCCTTAAATCTAAAAAATTAAGAAAAAACTCTACAAGATGCACCCATGTATGGTACTTATAGTCAAGGAATAACTATAAAATATTCTATTCATTAACTTCATTCAAAGTATCGATTACCCTTAATGGGTATCCAATATTGTAATTTTCACAAAACCTACCAGGGGATTATGTCTTTGTATTGATTTTCATGACCTCAATCTTGCCTATCCTAAAGATGATTTTGCTCACCCTAACATCGATCAACTTTCATAACCAACCATGAAATTTTATCTATGATAGACATGTTATCTATGTATAACCATATCCTCATTTCCCCTAAAGACTAACATAATACTTCTTTTATTACCCCATGGGGAACCTTCTATTATAGAATCATTCTTTTTGGTTTAAAAAATGTAGGAACAACTTACCAATGTATCATGACCTACATCTTTCATGGTCTAATTCACAAAATTATTGAAGATTATGTGGATGATATCCTTGGTAAATATAAAATTCATAAGGACCATCTCTCTATTATTTATTTAATACTTATTTAATAAAATATTAGGTCCATTCCAATCCCAAAAGGCGTGTTTTTAGGGTCTTATCAAGTAAGCTCTCAAGTTTTATTATCTACATCCATGGAATTTGGGTTGATATACCTAAAATTACAGCCATTATATACATGTCACCCCCATCCAATCTTAAACATATTCATATTATACAAGGAAAATTATAGTATATTCGATGCTTTATTTCAAAGTTCTCATATTAATGTCACTAGTCCATCATCTCCTTAAGAAATATTCCCAATTTGTAAGTGATTCAAATTATAAAGAGGCTTTACACAATCTTAAGCAGTATCTTATTTCTCCCATATCCTTATTCCTCCTAAGGAAGGCTTAACATTTTAACTATACATATCAGCTATAGACCACACCCTAGGTGCCATGCTCAACATTGAGATGAACAACACAGAAACAAAGCTATTTATTATATAAGTAACACTCTCACTAAATATGAAATTGTTACCTCCATGTCTCAAGAAGATTTAGAGTATGAGATGAATTTATTATTTGATGGATCTGAGTGTGAGCATGGGGGGATAGAGCTGGAATTATTCTAATACCTCCATATGGGTCGCCCATACCATTATCTTTCAAACTCAATTTTGATTGTACTAAAAATATGGAAAAATATGAAGCCCTAATCATAGGCCTCAAAAATACTTTGTCCCTATGAATTAGAACAATCAAGATCTATGGGTATTCCCATATTATATTCAATCAAATAAATGACACATATCAATTTGAAAATGACATCCTCCATAACTACAAAAACTTGGTAGATCAAGTAATAGAATCATTCAACTAGTATGCCATCTTAACTACCCTACAATCAACTAATAAATTTACAGATACCATGGATTATATATCCTATTTTATCCCATCATTATCCCAAGAATATAAACTTTTTTTTTGTATCCATAAGGTCAGCCAACCTACTTATACTAAAACTAACCTCCCATTTATCCATAATATAGATGAAAATCCATCACAACTATCATACATGAAAATATATGATTATCTATCCTAAGGTATAATCCCTCCTAATATTTATAAAAATGGTAAATGTGTTTTTCAATAATATACTTCCTATTATAACATATTAGGGGTAATTATCTACAAATGATGTTTTGATGGTCTCCTTCAAAACCTTTAGGGTCCTAAAGTGACCCTGGCAATCAAAGAGGCACATGATGAGATGTGTGGGGGTCATTTTAGTGTACTAACTATTGCTAAATAAATTATTTGACTAGGTTATTATTAGCATACCTAAAATAAATATTTTTTTGAGTATGTTAAAAAATGCACCAAATTTCAACAACCCATGAACATATCACATGTCCCTAGTCATGCTTTATAGGTAGGCATAAATTTTTTGCCATTTTATTAGTGGGGATTAATCTTATTAGCTAGATTAACCATAAATCTTCTTAGTGACATAAATTTATCATTAAAATGAAAAAGTATTTCACTAAATAGGTAGAGGCCAATCCTCTTATTTCAACTAAGGTAGATAAATTATTGATTTCATTCACCATCACATTATTTTTCATTTTGACATTCCTCACAAGATCATCATAGACAATGGAAAATCATTTAGAAATAAAAAGGTGTAGAAAATTTGTGATTATTTTAATATTAAACTCAATTTTTCATCACCATATTATCCAAAAGTCAATGGATAAGATGAAGCATCTAATAAAACTCTCATTAAAATACTAACTAAAGTGGTCAATGTATTTGACAAAGATTGTCTTCTCCAAATTGCTTCTATGTTATGAGACTATCGAACAAGTATTTAAACACCTATGGGTATGACCCCATTTTATTTATTATATGGCACAAAGGTTGTCATTTTTTAGGGATTCAAATCCATTTCATTCAAATTTATCTTAATGACAAATTTTCTAAATAAGACTACCATCAGGAATGAATAGCATAATTGGAACTATTAGATGAATGTCCAAAAATAGCCCTTGACCATCTACACATTTATTAGGAAAGAATACAATGTGTGTATAATTAAAACTTAAAAGAGATAAAATTTAACTGGTGTGGTGACAAGGTGTTCATATTCCCTTAAACATTAGGGAGATCATTCAAAAGGAGATGAATTGTCAAGAATGAGGCGCATTGATGACAAGGATAACTCTCGGAGGTGGTCCACATGGAGAGGGCCATCAGGGATATCAAAACTTGAAAAACTTAGTACTTTTTTGGTAATCATTCATAATTCATTATATCATGAGGTTGAGGTGCATGGGTCTCATCATGAAAATCAAGGGAAAATAATTTTCAAGCATGGGAGCAGACAACATCATCTCTGCAGGGTATTTCATAAAATGAGCTATCACATCTGTATTCTGCATAAATAGAAACAAGGGTTAGCAACCAGTTTAAAGCTGAAGGCAGAACTTAGGAACTCCACTATTTAGGTTTACAAATATAGAATGGGGGGAGACTATATTCAAATTGAACCTGTCTCCTACTATGAATTTAAAGATAATCCACTGGTTTGGCATTATTGTAAAGAAGGGGGTATCACCCCATATCTAGAAAGGCTGAATGGTTATGACAAAAACTTGTTCGAGCAATTTGTGAGATCCTAGTTAAATAGGTGGGTCACGATGGGTGGAATTATTTTTGAAATCTTTGAAAAGGTGATTTCTATGGCCACAAGAATGACCATGTAGGGTATAGCACTTCAAAGGAAAACCAAAATCATGGATATGGCTAGCCATAAACTATTTCTGGGTGAGGGAGAAGAACTCATCCCTTATTAAGGAGGGTTCAAGCACGCTAAAAGTTTGGAGCCATGGGATGGAGTGTGATTAATTCTCATGAAGTACTTCACACTTGAAGGGCAATTTACTAGGTTCTACAATTACCACTTTCCTTTGTTAAATAATTTTAGGTGTAATGTTATTATTAGCTTTCCTTTTACCTGCTCTCCTCTTTAGAACACTTTGTCCTAAGGGTGAGAGCTAAAATGGCTAAGAATATGGATATAAACCCTATTCCCCTACACCAAGGGCTAATTTTTTACTTATACAACCATCATCGTGCCCTTGAGCCAACCAAGAATATCAGAGTTGATAGTGGAGACATTCCTTCCAACCCAGTGTCTAGCGATGCTATTGATGAGCCCTTGGTTTCCCTTGCTCCTACCAAAATAAAAGATGTCTCCTTCTCCACCCTTGAAAAGACCCTTGTTGATACCCCTAGCTCCTTTGCGAGCAAGAAGGGTAAGAAGAGAAAGGTTGATGAAGAGGAAGAAAATATTAAAGAGACCATGGAAGGGACCCAAAAGAATCTGGCAGGGCCACGAGAGGCCAAGGTGGTAAGTCTCAAAAGCCTTCCAAAATTAATAAGGAAGGATTCTCCTCTAGAGTGTGAAGGTTAGGGTGGATTGCTGGTAAACCTACCCCAAAGGACAGATTGATTGATTACTTAGAAAGTGCTTCGAAAGAAGTAACCCAGGAGGAAGAGTCTAAGGAGCTAGAAATCCAAGAAATTTAAGAGGACATTAGAGGGAAGCAGGCTACTAGGGATTTTGAGGTTACTGAGGAGCATGGTGTTGACACTATGGTAACTACTGACAATAAGCAGAATATGTATGTCGAGGAAGTTGGTGAGGGTACTGAGAATGAGACTGATTGGAAAGCTAAAATTGGGGCCCTGAAGGACCGTATTCAAAAGCTGGTGAAGTTTTTTGCAAAAGGACTTCGGAATACATTTCTACTAAACATGTCTATGCTAGAAGTGGTGGGTAATACTGGGCATGCTGACAATGTAGAGAATACTAAGAAACTTAATGATCTTATCAAATCAATATTTATGTAAGGGGAGTCCTCTCTGACTCTAGTCTTTCCATTTCTTGTGTTTTGTTTTTGTTTGTTGTTCTCAGCTAGTGTCGTCATCTCTCTGAAGGCATAGTTTGTTTATTTGCCTTCTTGTCTTTTCTAATTGAAAAGGGTTTAGCCCCTAGTTTACTACCTTACCTTATCAAAAACACTAGGGATCATGTCATTAAATAAAATCAACATGTCAAAAACATAGAAATGAATAAATGAGGGAAAGTTTCTCAAAAAAGGGTTGGACCATACATTATTACTCATGAATATGGGGTAGGGGAATATCAATTGGCCTCTATCAAGGGAAAACCATAAAATGAGTATCTTAATGATTTGAATCTATATCCTTTCTATTATGAATATTATTTCAATAGACACAATAAACATAGGTTTTTTGTTTGCTTATATCCTTAAATAGAACCATATCATAAATCCATCCCCCCATCCTCAAGAATACCTAAAAATGATATATAATTGTGTGGTTATCCCATGGAATACTTATCTCAATTCTGATTATGAACATCCTATCTCTATTCATCACATGTTCTAATTAGATAAGATCCACCTATATCTATAAAGATCCCCAAATCATTATTTCTCAAATCCCTCACATTTTATAGGTAAAGCTTTTTGAGATAAAAATACCATGTTTGTGACTGATTCGTCTTTAAAAATAACTTGGATCACCCTAAGATAAACCATGATAAAAATTTAGGTTGGGATAAAAACATTAAAAAATGGAAAAATCATAGACTGATCCCTTGAAGGATAGTTTTTCACAAAAGTGCAAAAATATATCCTAAACTATAGACCATTCCCTCAAAGGATGGCTATCTACATAAATATATTATAGAAAATATCCCATATTGATCAATTTTATATAAAAAAAACATGCCCTTAAAATCTTTGAAGTCAAAATCGAAAAAAGTATCCCATGAAAGCTTCCCACATTGATTAACTTTCTTAAAACGTGTAGACTTAGTGCATTGATCAGTACACACAATTAATCGATTAGCACCAAAAGGGTCCTATAATAATTATTATAAAGAGACTTAGCTCTCTTACTTATAATAAGGACTAAAATCCTAAAATTAGCCTAAACCTAAATCAAGTAAATGGAATTTTATCTAAAAGTCCTTCTCAAATAAATGATTTTGACCTTAGTTGATATAAAGGCTATTGAAAGGCTTATTAACTTCGGTAAAGAATGCATTTATAGATACTACAATATGCCTAATTATATTATATTCCAAGATAATAAATGAGTTATAAGTATCTTTAATTCCATTTTTTCAATCAAACATAATCAACCAATCATAATTATTTTGTATTTGATATGGTAAAAATAAAGGTTTTATAGGGACAAAATTACAAAGTATAAAAAGTGTAGTAAATAGGATCAAGCCCCAGGGTTAAAATACAAAATTCAAAAAACAACACTATCAACTAACTAACCATCCAGAGGATAACAACAAAAGGGAAGTAAACATAAAACTATTCTAAGAGGGGGGATCCCTCTGTAAGTACCTTCACATCATCAATCACCTTATCCTATGTGACCTATATATTATTTATGATTCTACCCTAGTTCTATTTCTTGGGCCTTCTAAATCCTCCTTAGGTAGGTTCATTTTGGGTCTCTTTCACAATTGTTCCTTCACATGAGTCTTCTTAGTGGGGGATTTTTGGGGGAGCTTAAGGGAAGAATTTTTGAGCTCCATGTTATGTTGCTTTAGGGGGATCACTTTAGACTTTTTTATTTGAGATAAATACTAGATCATTGTATCAACCTCTGTATTCCTAGAATTCCAATCTTGGATTAAACTTGTTAAGCATAATCCTACCTCATGAAGTTTGGTATTAAACCTTTCTAGTGATCTTTGTTGGTTTTAATAAATTTTTTTGGGGGTGTTTATTTTAACTAACACTTCCCATAATAATCCTTCCTCCAACATAAGTGGTTTAGGATTGAAAACTAAGAGTTTTAGGGGAGGATCCCCGACTGAGCTTTTGAAATTGGGACTAGTAGGGGAAAAACTAGTTATAAAATGGTGAGATCATAAGGTAGGATCTTCCTTGGGGGATGTTTTCCTAGTGGAGGATACCCCAAGTGGAATTTCCTTTCCCTAAATGGTATCACCTTATTTTACCAATAGTGGGATAAGGCCATAATGTATGATGGGATTTTCTTCATTGATCTAGTATGGAAGAGTAGTGATCTCTAGGGATTTTAGAAGGTAATAAGGGAGGCTGATTTTGTAACCCTGGAAATGGTTCATCAAGAGAAAGTGGTGGGAAAAAATGAGGGTATACTTACCTTTGAGCATGATATACTTAATTATTTGCAAGCAGACATTAGGTTAGTGATGTGGAAGATCCGAGTGAGGAAACCCATTTTTATCCATTTTAATGAACTCGTTGGTTCAAAAAAACCTCTATAGAAGTTCCTATTTTTTATTGATCTTTGAATGATTTTTTTCATTTTATTGACATTACTATGGTTTAACAAATTATCTCCTATGTTACATATATTATAATTCCTCTTACTTCCACAACCCTCTTATTCCACATAGAAATAAATTTCTTTCATAAGTTTGCATCATGGTCATTGACCCTCAACATAAATTCTATGAGGCCTCCCATATGAAGCCTTTTCCAAACCTTATTCATGAAGTTGACCTCCCATAAGGAAGTTAGTCCAAGATGGTCCCTATCTCCACCCATCTCAATGGTAGAATAAGAGTAAAATGTGGAATTTTCTAAACCTTGGTAAGGCTTAGAGATAACAACTTGAAATAAACACAAAGTACATGATTTATCCCACCCTTTATAATTAATTGTCCATGTGGTGGAATGATGATGGGTCATGGTTTTTAAAATCCTTTACTTAAGAAGTAAAATTTGCACATGTGGAAACTATGTCATCATACCATATAGAAGTGGCTTCATTTTGAATAACTAACATGATATTTTTAAGATTATTATTCAACATTTGATGAATAAAAATCCTAAAATATCAATAACATACACATTTACATAACATCATAATTATGATTTATAATCATCTCAAAATTAAATCATAATGTATAACATAACATAATCAATAAAATAACCATTTAAAAAAATTAACATGCACTCATATAACCATAAAAAATCATGGATCCATATATACATGTAAATTAAATGTTTACATCATCATAGTATCATAAACCAATGTCACATAGACAATATAATCCTATGGCCACTACAATAAACAAAATAAAACTAGGTGGTAAAATGGACAAAACCCATATTAACACTCCTACCTTGTCCATTCCATCCCCCATATCCTCCCCTATCTCCACCATCCCTTCCCCATGTCATACTATCCATATTAGCTGAAATGGTTAGTATCTACCATGAATATCTACCCTAATTGAATATATGGTCACATATCATGTAATCTCATGAAGATGATCCCTCACTATCTACTCATAATACCATAACTTTTCTAGAACATCTTAGTACATATCCATGCTCACTATCCCTGGTGGTCCCATCCCCATACCCTATACTCCTCTACCTAATATTGATGATGTCACTCTCATTAGTTATCCTAATCCATAGACTCTATCCCTCTTACCCTGATAACTATCATGATCATGAGTCAATCATATGTCACCTATAAAGCATCGGAACTGGCATGTAAATTATCTCATCTAGCTTGTAATGTAATACATTTCCCCTATAAATTATCACACTATTCCCTCAACACATCCCTCTATGTAGTGATATCCATCCACCCAATTTGTAAGACCCTTATCATGTAATCCTCTCTCAATATCATCCCTTCCTCTCCCCTTGATATCTACCATCTCTTCGTCCCCCCCCCCCCTCCTATCATGTACACACCACCCTACCTCAGCTAGCCATATCTTCTCCACCCACCATAAAAATAATGTTTTTATAAAACCAACATCATCCACATCAATTGAAATTATATCCTTATCCACTAATATATGGATACCCGAAAAATAAGTCTTTGGTAGCTCAACCTTGTAATCCTCATTTCTATACAACCATGGTGCATGAGGCATATAATATACCAAACCAAACTATATCCTCACCCTCTTGAACTAAAAAAACTCTAAATGATCCATTCATCATCCCCACAACCATCTATCTTACTGTTCTATTTCTAAATCTCACTTCTCTCTAAGCCATAGGGGAAATCTCATGTACATCCTCCAAATAAAATATCCCTCTTATAAATCATCCATCAATATTAGGCCAAATATCATACAATCCCATCACCAAATAGTCTAACTAGACCATCTTTCTATTGAAGGATTCCTACACTTTAGGCTATTTGATGTGATCTTACACATGGAACCCTAGGTAGCCATAATATTCTAATATGTTCATAAGAGAAACACTATAGTAATTATGTGATATCTAACCCAAATATCGAATGTGTCCTCTATCCCCATAACCCCCTGTACACCTATGCTAAGAGTATGGGTGCTCATACAAAAATAGTACAGTGCTCTATCATATATTCCAATACACCTATTAGATTACATGAAAATATCCCTCCTCTAAAATCTATTGATGCATAACAAGAGATATCTAGAATCATCATGGTCATCACCAATATTCCCTATACATATTTCTCATATAAATACTCCAATGTAAACCCCTTATAAAAAAGTTGATATCTATGGCATCTTAATCATACATCCACATCAAAACCTTCCCACCTCTTATCTCATCCACTAGGGTTATAACTTCCTCCTATATCATAAACCAAAAAATCCTATTAATATCTTTGATTATGATAGTAATCTCCCTGATTGGTAACTATAAGGTCCCTATCATTGTATCCCACTTATCTTACAAAGCTATTAGTAGACTCGTGTGTGTGTGTGTGTGTGTGTGTGTGTGTGTGTGTGTGTGTGTGTGTGTGTGTGTGTGTGTGTGTGTGTGTGTGTGTGTGTGTTTGTGTTTGTGTGTGTGTGTGTGTGTGTGTGTGTGTGTGTGTGTGTGTGTGTGTGTGTGTGTGTGTGTGTGTGTGTGTGTGTGTGTGTGTGTGTGTGTGTGTGTGTGTGTGTGTGTGTGTGTGTGTGTACGTGCGTGCGTGCATGCACGTGTGTGCATGTGTGTGTATTATGATAATGATTCAAATATCTAGTCAAATAGTCTCTAATTGTGATCAATCCTCATCACTCATAATATTATGAAGATGCTCCAGCAATTGTTGCACCTGGTCCTACATTGTCAGGAGATCTCAAGACTATAAGCAGATTTTCATAAAACCATTTATTCTTATCCCCTACAAATTCCACCTACCATAATACACACAAAAATTACCATTAATTATCTATTAATTTTTAGTGATCATAAATGGATCATTCAAAATCTAATTAATCATCGACACTCCCTAAGTGAACTATTCAGGATCCTCAACAATCATAAGTGATTCCATAAATTTTAAAAAATTAGCATCGATCTTATGGGTGACTTATGACTACCCTTGTATCCTAGGGTTTTAAAAAAAATATAAATCCACCTACATCTTCACATACCCACCATCTCTTTTAACCACCCCCACTTGCCTTCATCCTTTATATCCACATACCACCTCTTCATTCAAATTATTGATTATATGCAAATGAAAACAATCCAATCTAATTGGGGGAAATGTTATATATTATGTATATAAATAAATGAAAATATTTATAATAATTATAAATTTATATAATTGATATCTATCCTTATAAAATCACTCATTATTAAATTTAATTTGTGTCAATCCTATCTTTTCCAATACTTGGACCCTTTTACAAACACATACTTTTATTGTTGGCCCCAATAAGTTGCCCCACTACAACTCCAATATTTTTAAAAACACCATAGGCTTATGTACATTGAAACACCATTGGTACTACTACCTATATTGGCATATACTCTATTGTGAATATACACCTTATGGATCCCAAGAATGTATTTCACCATGAGTACAACTACCTATATGTAGAACCCATGATTTAACACACTAGATTCTTCAGTCAGACCCTCCTATCATTTTTTATCTTTTTCACCTTTGTTATCACCCACTTTTTCATAATTATGGAAATTTATTTCACACCTACCATATGACATATCAATGTGTCATTATACTTCTCATGCTAATTAAATGTGTTACTCATGTAAGAAGCCAACATTCTTGGAATTATTTTTATTGATCACATCTCCACCCTATCCTTCATCCGATATTTTTTCAAACCCATCACCACCTCTTTCTATCACACTGGATCCCAGTTTGAGGGGGAATACATCCTCACATAATTTCTCAATAAAAATGGGAAAATGTAGACACTAAACTTACCTATGTTCCCTAGTAGTGTCATTGCATGTCATAAACCCCTTTATTCATTATCCACCACTCTTTTTTATGTTTTCCCATCATAATTAGATTTATTAATTATCATTTTACTATTTCCAACCACTAATACATTTTAATATCTAATAAAAATCTATAAAATCTCTTTTATCCCTCCATCCTAACAATTTACCCATAATAAAAATCCTATTTAACAATTAAATATCCTTTAACCCAACTGAGCCCATGGTGAAAACCAATTTGTAACACATATTTCAAAGGGACACCAAAATTATTAATGATTCCCATGATCATCACCAATTTTTTTATCTCCAATAATTATCTACTTTGACTAAACTCATCAAAAATCCCCCTAGAATAACATTATAATACTGATAAAATGCTTGTAAAATGAATGAAAAACAAATAACCTATGATACAGGGGCTATGACATCTTGATGATTCATACATAAGATCCAAAAGCCATGGATATTGCTTTCAAGAATTTAGAATATGCTACACAAGCACAACACCATAAAAAGTGTTTCAAAGTTTAGTCTTGCATTCTCCTAAAACATAAATTACTTATTTATATCATTTTATGTATTATTTATAATTAATCTTCATCTTATAATTAATCAACATCTTATCTTGGTTTAAACTTTGTACTTCCTTGAGTTTTTGCTTTTATAAAGGAAATTCTAATAAAAACTACTTAAACATGTATATTTAAATGATAAAATTAAGTTTTAATGCATAATTAAAAACATCATCTAGGATTGACTTAGTCCTCTCTATCCAAACACCTAAAAAACATAGAAATTAAACAAGCTTGACCTAGTATGCATAAAGTAAAAAACTAAAATAAATAAAACAAGACTAAACCAACCTGAGTCAACCTCATTTATTATATATGAAAATTTAAAATTATACAATATAAATGGGTTATTTTATGTCAACATTGTACCTATAAATGAAAATAAATAAGCGCTAAATATAACTAGGTTGATCTGCATCAACCTAGTTGACTATTATAACTATAATGCATGGGCTAGATTCATGTTGGGTTCAGTAGAATATATTTAACAAATTAATATATATATATAACTTATCATACTTAATAAATCCATGCTCAGATAAGGTAAGCAACTAACATCTATTATGATACTTTGTATATTAGGACCATAACCGAATTAGTTCCACTAAACCTAACTAATGGGGGAACTTATCACACAACACTAAAGGAGAGGGTTCCAAAGCCTATAAAAAATAATATTGTGTAATAACCCTACCTAGGTATTCTAATAGATAAAATTAAATATAATCTGGTGTTATAAAATATTATAACATAAAGGGAGATGGTTTAAAATAAACAAAACCAATAAGGGATCACAATAGGCAAATAGAGGCCTAGATCACCTAAGATGGAAGATGGAAAACCTAGAAAATGTTATAAATAAATTAAATTTAAGTGTCAATTTAATATAATCAAGGAATTATACATTCAAATCTATTACTTTTTTCAATATCTCTTTATCAAATGAAATAATAAAAGTTAGAGATACTTGCCTTTGGAAGAACCTATCGAGTCTTATACTCTCCCATGGCTAATGGTTCTTTGTAAGAGATTATTATAGATTTATAAGGATAAAACTATAATTTAAATAAAATATAGGATAAAATATTGCTAATTGCATCTGATACTTCACATAATACAATCTATATTTCCTCCAAGGTTAACCCTATTCAATGACATCAAATGTAGATGTAATAGAATCATGAGTTGTAATAATGTGAAAATGAATATTCTTATCTATTGGATTGAAGTGAAGTTTGTATTCATAGAAACTGATGGGTCTTAAGCCTTAAAAAACTTTAGATAACAAGCTCATCCCACCATGACCTAGTTGTGAAAATTTACCATTCAGCCTCTAATGAGGTCAACCTAGTCTAACCTAATTATGTAACATGGGCCATACCTTCACAATTAGGTCAATCATGGATATCTTAGTAGTAAAATGGGTTTTTTGTTTAGTTAGGTGATATTAAGAGGATAATTTCTTAGGTATTTAAATAATTGGGTAGTGTATTTAGGTATGATAGAATTAACCAATAATTTTACAAAGCACTAATGGTCTGCTCACCCCTTTCCCAGTGCACCCTTTAAGGTGTGCACTTATAGATATTTAACTTTAATAGGTTCCTAGAAGAG
>JARHVA010001285.1:1132500-1145000 GCA_037957365.1 Torreya grandis | reverse complement strand
TAAAAAAATTTTGGCGGTTGAATTAACAAATGTTAACCAAAAGGATAGTTGGTATGTTGTTAATATTTATGCTCCTAATATCAATAATGAAAGGAAAAAGGTATGGGAAACTCTCTCAAAGCTCAGAAGGAATGATCACTGTGGGCGTTGGATTATAATGGGAGACTTTAATGTCCCTCTATATGATTATGAGAAAATGGGTGGTAATACAATCCAAATGGAAGGGAGAATTGACCTTATGGATTTTATAAGCAAAGAAGGTTTAATGGATGTGGAGCTGCAAGGAATTCAGTATACCTGGAGCAATAAGAGACTGAACAAGGAATGCATTCAGGCCAAGCTTGATAGGGCTCTTATCTCCCCAAACTGGATAAAAGACTATAATTGCAAGTTGGAAGCACGCCACAGAATAGGCTCAGACCATTCCCCTCTAATTTTCTTAGCGGATAAACTAAACCAAAAAAAGAATCATCCTTTCAGATTTGAAAAGATGTGGCTGCAGCATCCACAGTTTGAAGACAAAATAAAAGAGTGGTGGAATATCTCCATAGAGGGATCAGCTCTCTTTCGAGTTGTTTCCAAACTCAAAAATGTTAAAAAGAAAGTTAAGAAATGGAATAAGGACTGTTTTGGAAACATTTTTGTGAAAAAGAAGATCATCAAGGAGAATATCAGAAGAATACAGGAAAAAATTCAGCAATATGGATATACTTCTGAATCCCAAAGAGAAGAAAGTGAACAATTGGTTCAATACCAAGACATAATAACTAAGGAGGAAATTTATTGGAGACAAAGATCAAGGGTGCAATGGTTGAAAGATGGAGATAAAAATACAAATTTTTTCCACCTCTCCACTTTGAAACACAAAGCGAAAACACATATTCATCATTTGAAAAAAGGAGATCAGAAGATAACAGAGGAAAAGGAAATTAAGGAGGAAATGATTTCATTTTTCTCCTCCCTGATGAAGGCAGATAGTAACATTGACTTGAAAGGTCAGGCTGACATTCTACGAGTGATTCCCCCATTGATCACGAAGGAGCAGAATAATATGTTATGTTCTATACCTAAGGAGGAGGAAATTTTTAAAGCTGTAAGATCTCTTGGAGGAGAAAAAGCTCCCAGACCAGATGGTTTCCCCATGTTCTTTTTCCAAAAGTTCTAGAAATTTATAGGAAAGGATGTCAGCAACGCGGTGAAGGAGTTTTTTGGAGCTAAACGGATGCTGAAGGAAATTAATGCCACTTTTCTTTGCCTTATTCCGAAGAAAGCAGGTGCGGATAGTCCTGATCAGTTCAGGCCGATTAGTCTGTGCAACTCCCTCTATAAGATAATTTCCAAAGTAATTACGACCAGACTAATCCTTGTAATCCCCTCTATAATTGCTGATCAGCAAAATGGATTCATTCCTGGCAGACAAATCCTCAACTCAGTTATAACGGCCCATGAGAATATTCATTCACTTCTCAAATCCAACACCAAGGGGTTCTTAATGAAAGTAGATATTGCAAAAGCATACGACAGGGTGGATTGGCATTTCCTTTCTAAAAGCCTAATTGCCTTTGGATTTGAGTAAAGAGTGGTGGATATTATTAAATAGTTGATATCTACTACTTCTATAGCTGTGTTGGTAAATGGGACCTCGTCTCATTTTTTCAATCCGTCTAGGGGATTAAGACAAGGGGACCCTATATCCCCTATCCTGTTTATTATTATGGCAGATAGTATGGGACGATTCCTTGGGGACTTGGTTCATAGAAGTTAGTATAAAGTTCTGAGACCCTCTTCGCATCCTTTATCTTGCTCCCATGGTCAATTTGTGGACGATACTATTTTCATGGGACAATCTAAAGTTACTGAAGCAAGGACTCTTAAGGAAGCAATTAATCTGTACACCTCTGCCTCTGGACAATTGATAAACTAGAATAAAAGTGCAGTTTTCTTTACTAATACCCCAGTTTATAGACAGAACAAAATTGCTAGAATTCTTGATTGCTCTATAGGCTCTTTTCCTTCCACATACCTTGGTCTCCCTTTCGGATTGAAAGCCCCTGAAGCTTTTTGGGAAGGTCTTATAAATAAATTTATTAAGAAGTTAGCAGGATGGAAAGGTTGTCTTCTAAGCCAAGGAGGAAAGTTAACTCTCCTCAAAGCAAGTCTTCAAAGTATACCCACGTACGCTTTGAGTCTTTTTAAAATCCCCTCTAAATTTGTTGAGGCAATTGAAAAAATCCAAAGAAACTTTCTTTGGTCCGGTTCTGAGGAGAAAAAGAGAATGCCTCTTATTGCATGGGATAACATTTGCAAACCGGTTAAGGATGGAGGACTGGGTATAAGGAAAATAAGAAGTATGAACACTACCCTTTTAGCTAAACAGGGTTGGAGGGTCTATCAGGAAAATAAAGAATGGAGTAAAATATGGAAGCATAAGTATTTATTTAAGGCACAGTCAATTCATGACTTCTTTACTACTCCAGATATTTCTCATCCATCTGTTATCTGGGGGGCAGTCCAGGGAACAAAACATGTTCTTGAAGAAGGTAGTGCATGGAAAGTAGGTAATGGTAAAAAGGTGAAATTTTGGGAAGATATCTGGGTAAGAGGCAAACCCTTACAGGAAGAAATTAAAAAAAAAGATGTAATAGAAAGATGTAAACAAAGAGTGGGGATAATGGTTAATCAATACTGGCAGAACAACACTTGGGTAAACCTCGCTGACTATGATCAAGATCTCAAGGATATTCAATTATCCCTAAATGCTATATCCCTATATCCCAATCAAGAAGATAAAATTGTTTGGTATCAGGAGCCAAGTGGATAGTTTAAAGTCTCTTCCATCTTCATATCCAGGGGAAATGGCAGAAAACCGTTATGGACTAGAGCCTAGATCAAGGGACTCATTCCTAAAATCAAGTTCTTTTACTGGACCCTTCTCCAAAATAAAATTTTGACTCTGGATAATTTACAGAAACGTGGAATCAATATTGTAAACAGGTGTATTTTGTGTAAGAGAGACCTTGAAGATAGAGATCATCTGTTTGTGAATTGTTCCTTCACTCAGCTTGTCTGGAAGGAGGTTCTCAATCTGTGGGGCATAACATGGATTCATCAAAAGAATGTTGAACTTTCTCTCAAAAGCTAGTATTGCCCTTCAAAGAACCCTAAAGTTCTATTCTTATGGAAAATTACTCTTCCCCATGTCTGGTGGGGAATTTGGAAGGAAATAAATAACTAAATATTCAGAAACAAAGAGCTCCCTGGATGGGTGGTTGGCCAGAACATCATTAGAGCTCTAAAGGAAAATTTTTCGTCTCAAAAAAATCCAAGATCTAATCTCAATGTGGATAATCCTCTGAGGAAGGATATTATTCTCAGTGAACTTGAAAACCCCAGATCAGGTGTGACTTGGATTAGTCCACCTCAAGATTGGATTAAAGGTAACTTTGACGGCGCAGCAAAAGGGAACCCGAGAAATGCTGGTTGTGGTGGTGTTCTGAGAAACCATGAGGGAAGGTTTATTGATGCTATTGCAATTCCCATTGGTATATCAAATTGTCACATTGCCGAAGCTACAGCTGCCCTCCAGACCCTTAAATTAGTTGTGGACTCTGGATATTCCAAATTGTGGCTTGAAGGGGACTCTTTGAATGTTATAAATATCCTTAATAATAAGAATATTGTGTTTTGGACCATAGAGGATAAGGTAAAGGAGATGAAAACATTATTAAACAAATTTGAAGAAATAAGAATTACCCATACCTACCGCGAAGCCAATGGAGTTGTAGATTGGCTTGCCAATTGTGCTGTCTGGGAAGGGAAAAAAGTGAGGTGGGATGAAACCTTAGTAAGGAACGTGGATTTTAGGGCCATCATTCATCTCGATGCCACACATGCGAAAGAAGGGAGGATTGGAGTGTAATAAAATCCTAATGAGTAGGAGTGGTAGCATGGGGATAGGAACCCAATTATTAAAAAGCAAGGCTCTCTATAGGGAGAAGCAGATCTTGAAAAGCCAGAAACAAATTCGATGTCCCAATCAACTTGACAGCAGGAGGATCCAGGGTAACATCCACAGTAATCGGGTTTCAAAGAAAATGAATATGGCACAAGAAAGAAAGGGAGAACCCCGTAAGTAGGAGCCCAAGAGTTGTGCAGAATGGAGAAATAAACCCCAAGTCTAGAAAATTATGCAGAAAGGAAATGTAACTAGCTACATGGAAAGACTCCACGGCTCTAAGCCACATATCACGATGGCCTTCTTCAAAAATTGGTCCGACGACAGGGTCACCCTGCATGGTATAACCGTAAATTTAACTGAGGATTTTCTTGCTGAGGTTACAGGGTTGTCAATGGAAGGAATCAAATTTTCAAAGCAGACCAACATTTTGAACGAAGCATTTTGTAAGTTCCCCAAAACGGATGAGGAGGAGCAGAAGTTGGTCAAAAATGGGGACTTTTATGAGTTGGATTAGATTAAAGGGATATGGAGAGACGTCCTAAGCTGTATAAGGGAGTACTTTATCTTGGATAGTAGAAGCAAACGAGTGCATAAGTTCCATTTTGTCTTCCTCAACCACTTCAGGCATAAGGTCAGTTTGTCTTTTCCTTTCTATCTTCGCTACTCCCTGATTCAAAGTCTTTACGCTCATAGAAAAAAGGATTTGTGCCCTATTCTTCACGAAGGCCTAATCTTGCTTATTGAAGGCTATTGTAAGAATAGGGCTCTGGTTAAGTCTCCCAAACGGGGGAAAAATAAGTTGCCAGGGATTAAAAAGAAAGAAAGTGTAAGCAGAAGTGGAAAAATTAAGACTCCTAGTCCTAAAAAATAGAATGCAAAAGAAGAAAGGGGTCGGGAGAGACTTGAAGAACCTGAGAAGGAAAAATCGGAGGATGAAGAAGGATCGGAGGAAATTGAAAAGGACAAAGTCAATACTGAGGAGGATTCTGTTACCAGAACAGAAGAGTTGGAGGAAATCCAGAAAGTGGCGGAGGAAGACACTGTCCAGGAAGATCCGGGTGAGGACCCAACTTCTAAGAAAGAAAAGGAAATATCTGTCCAAGAAGATATTCAAAACATGGAGATGGAAATTGAAGAAGGAATCAATGAGTGGGAACAAAAGAGCAAAGATGACCTCTTTGAAGAAGATAGGAATAGTCTGAATAAAAAATCTGATGATTGGAGAGGAAAGAATCAGAATGAAGAAATTAACACTCCTATGACTTGGGTTAACAGTAAAGCTGAGTCTTCTTCCCAATTAGATTTCTGGCTGTGTAGGGATATCATTGAACTCAAGAAAAAAGCGGAAACATTTGAAGAGTCTCTGAAAGCTGCTTGGAACAAAGTAAACAGCATGGAAATTTAGCTAAGTGAGATCCCTGTGAAGCTCAAAGCTTACGAAATCAATCTTCAGGAGTTAATAAAGGATAACAGAAATAAAATGGATGAAGTAATGTCTAACATTTGTGCAGCAGCTATCAACATAGGTAAACGAGCCAATGAGGAGACCAAAGCACTAGAGGGTCCTAGCAAAAGGACAAGGCAAAGTTCTAGAAAGAAAGATACACAAAAAGGAGCTTTGCTGGAGGTTATCACACAGAGAACTACTTTGAAAGAAAAAGAAGCCATGAACTTGATCCTGGAACTGGATGAATAATCTGGTCCTTCTTGGTGGTAAAGAAACTGGTACAGTTCTTTGTTTTTCACTTGTTAGCTTTTGTTTGTTGTTTCTCCAAACTTTTGTTTTTGGGTTTTGATCGGATGTATCTCTGATGGTTTCAAGACCATTCATAACTTGATGTTGCTACTTCTCTGTAGTGTTTTTTAGGCGTTGCCTTTGGGCGTTGTTGTTTTTATGTTTTCTTGCTCTTTGTTATAGGGTTTCGGGGCCCCTTCAAAACCTGCTTTTACCTCTAATCTAAAACATCTAAATTATTAATAATTTGCTAGAGTTATGTACACTAGATCCACCTATAAGATTAACAAGGTCTAAATCAGATTTTAGTCTACTATTACTATCATATTTATAGGTTCAATGAATACCTAGATCATATAAATGTATCCTTAAGTGAGTATAATTCAATAAAAATTTCTAATCCAAGGGAACCAACATCAATATTTCATTGTGTCCTAGTTAGCTTGTTTTTCCATCACCATAGTTGGTGTCATCCATCACTTACCTAGAAATCTTAAAAAATAACTTCCTTCATTCTCTCCATTTAGAAGATTAATTGTAGAGTAACATATGAAAACATTTAATACTTCTTTAGGATTTTTGAATGTGGTTGATGAAAATGTTGCACGTAGACTATTTTATTTCACCTTGTAAGATGTTTCCTACAATTAGTTCTTTGAACTTACATATAATTTAAATACCTTATGGAACTAATATTATGAAACATTCATAACACAATTTGGGAAGGTTACTAACCCTAGTGTGGTATACTAACATTTTTACTTTATGAAATAAAAACC
Organism: Torreya grandis; assembly: GCA_037957365.1. NCBI lineage: Eukaryota > Viridiplantae > Streptophyta > Pinopsida > Cupressales > Taxaceae > Torreya > Torreya grandis. Next base: position 1,138,528 of record JARHVA010001285.1, on the reverse strand, counting down.
TAATGATCCAATTAGAGCATTCAGGGAAAGATTACAAAATATGTATAGTCATGTGGATGTCACATATATACTTGATACCATATTATCCCTTAAGATTTATAAAAATGTCTTGGGTTTTATAACTTTGGTATTGTTATGCAGATCTCAAAAACATGAATAACCTATAAAAATCCTATGTGAATACATCAATATATATCATTAATTGAATGAATCCATAAATACATATCATCAATTAAATCCCAAATTAAAAGCTTTGGCCATACCTAAAATCATTTAAAATTTTAATAATATTAAACCATATTCGAAATGCTAATTAGAATGTCATGGCCAATAATAAAAACTAGATCTTGACTCAGTTTAATTTAGCACAAGGTAAAACAACCTAGATTTTTATTTGAATAATCATAAGTCTATGACTAATCATTATAATCATAATAAAGCCTCACTTTCAATTAATTCTTCTACCACATAAGGTATATCTTTTGATTCTATGAAAACTGAATTGGATGCCATCCAAATAAAGGTATAAAGACTAAATAATGAGTTTCTTGGTATGAATAAATACTTATAGAATGTAGTGGGAGAAACATCCAATAGTAATTGCACATTCCATAGGTATAAAAAAATATTTAATATAAAAAATCAACCCAAATCCATTACCCAACAAGCTCCCCAAAATAAATATCTATGAAGTAGCCTTAACAAACTGGTGTCAAGTCCACAACACTATATAACATGGTACATTATCATGTATAGAATTTTTTATTTCTTATGTAATATTCATTAAATATATGGAGGTTTATGATATTATTATTAATCAATATAATCCATCCACATCATTTGCACCTAGTGTTTTTAGTATAGAAATGGTGTTCAAGACATATAACTTACTATTCCATATTGAGGATTATGGTGAGACATAAGAAAGCAAAAATGAGATTCATGCTTGTTAGTAATTGAAAATATATAATTATAATATAATAAATAATAATCAACTACCTATCACAATTTTTACACCTCTAAACAACAATCCATTCATTCCTTCTGATCCAAAGGCCAATACTAATCAACCTCCTCCCAAAATTAAATGATCAAAAATAATAATCTACTATGCATAATAAGAGTGTATAAACATAGTCAATGAAATGAATAAAATCAAGGAGAAATCTACACTTTATGAGTTGGATTAGATTATAGAACAAATAAAAGTCTTGTTGAAATCCTTAATTATCAAATCATATACTTACATATCTAAGGTTGTATATGCCAACATGGTCATTTATAAAGAAAAAATTGAAGTCCCACCTTTCCTATTAAATTCTAGAATATTTGGGAATAATGTAAATAATTACCTAGTTGACTTAGGTGATTAATCCAATGTGATTCCCACATTATATGTAAGAAACTTGGTTCTACCATAGATAAGTCCAAAACAATTATCTTACAACTAGACAAGTCTTCAATCCCAATTTTTGAAAAGTTGTTAAATTTTCACATGCAACTTGATTCTAAGACACGTGTCTAATAATATATTGGCATCCCTATAAATTACATTTTTGAGGCTTATGGGTTACTATTAATCCATAATTGGTTAAAAACATTGAATGGATATATGGCAACACAATTTTCACACATGTGGCTATCTTGGAAAGGAGTAGCTAATAAAATTAGATTTTATAGAGAATCAAATTTGAAATACAAAATAATAGAATAAAATTATTAAAATGAATATTTAATATTGTTTCATCACATGTAGATTTTACATTTTTATAACAAAGAATAAGAATGATGAATGATAACTTGAACATCCTTCATGATTATGTACCTTATATTTTTATGGTTCTTGATCCAAATCAGGCTCATGTGTAATCATAACTCTAATTGGCCCTAATGGTAAGAAGTAACTTATTTACTTTAGGTTATAGTTTCCATTCACTAAAAATCATATAGAATGTGAATCCTTGATATCAAGGCTCTTATTCAAACTATAGCATAATTTTAAAAACTATTAACTTTTGGAGATTCAAAGATGGTTTATAACCAAGTTAATAATTTATACCAACTTAAGCTATCATATTTGAAAAATTATAAGTATATGGTTTGGGATTTAATCAAATAATTTAAATATTTTAACATCAAATCAATCCCAAGAGTACAAAATCAGATGAAAAATTCTATAGCTACCTATATAGATAATTTAACCTCACTTCAAGAGTCTGAAATGCATAAATTTTCTATAAATTTTTTATTGTGTCCTTGAATCACTAATAATGTTGATAATTTTTAGGTATTTTATGATAACAAATATTCCATATATTTTATGGTAAATTATGGTGCTTTTGAGTGTCATATTATTGATGAAAGGGATTTTGATCCAATGAACAAAGAGGAAAGTGAATATAATAGTTCTTAGTTTATATTTATATGGTGACTAATTCACCATAGGATTCATATAAATGAGTAATTAATTATTAAATTACTCATATTTAGTCATTATTTAATTTATTTGTATTGTTATAACACCCATGACCAATTATGGGTTATTTATTATCATTTCATCCTATTGTTTAAGACATAGGTTGGGCTATATCTTAGCATATATATATATATATATATATATATATATATATATATATATATATATATATATATATATATATATATATATATATATATATATTAGCCATTATATTATTTCATATTTATTTGAATATTTTATTATTCATGCTTATATATTTTGTATTATAGTGAATGGATCTATGAAATAATTTTTAAAATAGAAAATTAAAGATGAATAATTGAGGTACCCTCTCTCTCTTTAACTCTTCAAGCTCTAAATAATATTTGAGGCTTTGATGGATCATATTATAATCTATCTAGGTGTAATGGTAAATTATATTTGGTTATAAATCATAGTAAATCCATCCCATATAACTCCAATTCTTCATATGGATTTATAAGTGTGACATACAATTAGATTTATTTCACTCATACTGTGTTTTAACTTCTTCAAGTATATAAGTGGCATAGAACTTATATTGGTTCAAAGTACATATATTTTAGTGTTTCAATATTTTTTTTTCTATAATTTAATATTGGAATCTTTTTTATGCTCCCACATGCCACATTAGAAACATTTTTCACCCCATATGTTGTGTTTGATTAATAAGGTGTTGTAAATAAGTTTGGTGGTTTGATATTTTGGATTATAAATAAAAGTTATTTTCTAAGATTCATGTTTGAAAAAAGGTCCAAAACCACCTTTTTATAGCTCAAAACAACCTCATTAAAACTTTATTTTCTACAATTTTCATAAAACTATCTTATAAAACCAACATATGTTATTGAATAGGAAGGATTAATTACTTTAAAAACATATTTTTTAAGTCTTTAAATATACATTTTGGCTTTTATAGGCTTGATATAATACATAGGTGGGCTGGTAAGGATATTTTTCTAGTAAAGGGGAGGTGTGAGGTTCAAATCCCCTAAAAATACCTATTAGAATAAAATGTTTTATTTTATTCATTCCTCCAAATTTTGCAAATCTATCAAATTTATGTATAACTAGTAAAAGCTAGCTAGAAAACTAGATAAAAATATTTTTTAAAAAAAAGAGGCCAAAAAGCTCAAAACAAAATTATTTTTAAAGGGGAGGGTATTTTATTATTTTAAAAAAGTATTTTTTTCTATACTTTGTAATTATTTATTTTAAAATCATTATAAAAACATTTTTTACAAATATTACATTTGTTATAATTTAAAAAACACAAAACAATGCATTTTTCACAATCAAAGTGTTTGGTGAAAATGATGCCTTTGACTCACATTTATACATTAAAAAAGCACAATTGATTTAAAAAATACATAGCCTAAAATATCTACAACAATGATTTATTATCTTCAAGCATATAAACCATCAAGATAAAATAATTTTAAAAAGTTTGATTTAGCCATCGCTCCATTACCCAATCGATTTAATTGAAAGACATAACTATTGAAGGTGGAAATTCTAAATATATAGGTAAGTTAAACCCATATATGCATAATTCAATCTAAGCACATGCTAATGATTGGTCAAAATGTCTAGGTACTATATATTATATTATTTCACCTGCATTTATGCTTATTTTACATATTATCAAGTATATTTAAAGAATGAGCTTCTTCCACATATTTATGGGTATATAAGGACAAAAATATATAAAGTTTTGTATATCAGTATGATAGTATATATAAATGGAGATATTAATGCCTATATTGTTAATGAACCAATCCATCACATTTCATTAGATTCTGTATAATGGATAGAAATGGCCCAAATTTCTTTTTTGCATAATCATACATTTTATGCAAGAATAACTATGGAACTTAGAAAATAAAAATTAGGATAAATTTAAAATTTGAGGGCATTTGTCCTATTATCAATGGCTCCCTCACCCATTATGCCATTGATAAAAAAATGTAATTTTGATAAATCAAACCAAAAGGTAAAACTAATAATTATGTTTGGGGTATCAGATGAGGTAAAACCCAATATCCATGAGGCCACAATAACTAATGTCACTTAGGATAAGATCCAAATAATATATGAGTCCAAAATGAAATGTACCATTATCCATTAGTATATTCAACTTCATTCACTCAAATTAATGTCTAGTGATAAATAAGAATCTTTTATAAGATGTGTTACAACCCTCAGGGACTTATTCTAAGCATTATATGAGTAAGTGTCAGCTACCTCTATTATACTAATAGTCTTGAGATCACTACCAAATTCCTATAGGATATTCATGACTAATTTGACTATCATATAATAGAAACCACATTTTAACAAGCTGGTAAACATATTATAATAGGAAGAGTTTATGCATACATATCAAGAGGAATCAAAAGAACATGCTCTTGTCTCTCATGAAAATAAATGAAAGAGATAATTCAAGTCTTCTAAAAAATCAAGGTCATCAACATAATTTGAAAGGGAATAAACAATATATGGTTTTCTTCATTTATTTAAAGAAATTCCATGACATAAAATATTGTTGGCATACTCATTTACATAGGGCTCTTCAAACAACAAGAATTGTAGTAAGTAACCATCATCACATACAAAAAAAGGCCACAAACATATGGAAGGTTATTGGAAGAAAAAAATCTAATAAACAAGGTAACACTACCAAATATGAGGACACCATATTTGATGAGGACTTCTTATCTACTACACAATCTCATGACTAATCAACATCACAAAGTTATATATAGTATGTCGACTTAGGTGAAAATAAATGCATGACTGGAAGAAATAATTAGTTTTATAGTATGAATGATGACTCTTCTAAAAATTATGTCTCTTTGGGTGATGATTTATCATATCATGTTCAAGTCATTAGGAATACCTCCTAATTACTTGGACACCATACTTTTAATATATATGATGTCTTTTATATCCCAAGACTCACAAAAAATACACTCTTAGTTAGTCAGTTACTTGAGCATAACCTATAGGTTTAATTTGAATAAAAATGTGGTAAAATGATATGTTTAAATATATATATATATATATATATATATATATATATATATGTTAAAATACTTGGAAGTTATTACATGAGCCTCAATAATTGGGAAAATGTTCCAAGTAGATTTTGTTTAGTTGAATAGTCAAACACTTATAGCAAAGGATTTATAATCAAATAATTTATGGCATCAAAAATATGGTCATGTCAATTTTGGATACTTAAATACACTAATCCATTATAACATGGTCCATGTATTCCTTAGTTGAATAAACATACATATCTTTACCCTCATTGTGTCATAGCAAAATAACATAGGGATTTATTAGTCAAAGTTCCTAAAGAGCACATAAAAATCTAGATATAGTACATAAAAATCTATAAAACTTAATGAGATTTATTAATTATGAGTTTATTATTTAATTATCTTTGTTGAATACTAACATAAAATCTATTTATATTATCTCAAGACCAAAGACCAAGCATTCATTACTTTCAAAAAGTTCAAAAAA
>JARHVA010001285.1:970000-1125000 GCA_037957365.1 Torreya grandis | reverse complement strand
ATAATAATAATGATAATTTATTCTTGATAGGATATTTAGACTCAGATCATGTAGTAAATATTGATGACATAAAATCCACTTCTAGATATGTTTTCTTTTTCATTTTTGGTCCTATATCTTAAGGTTTAAATAAATGACACTTTTTTCTCAATATTGAATTGAAGAAGAATATAATTTTTCAAGAGGAGTTATATGAAAATAAATATGGTTATGTCACATACTAGAAGCATTGGGAGTATCAAAGAAGAAATCTACCATCTTGTTTTTGATGATGAGGGTGTTCTCAAACTTGTTCGCAATCCAATGTTTCATGGATACACAAATCACATTGAGGTACAAGTCCATTTCATATGTGAACATGAAAAAAACACAAAATACAACTCTAATATTTCACAACAGAAGAACAATGTGCAGATGTCTTCACCAAGTCACTTTCACATGATAAATTTTAGGAATTTAGATAATTTCTCTCATGTTCACTTCAAGCTATGTTGAATTAAAGGGGTTAATGTTAGGTAATAGTTATACAGTGATTAATTCTCCATAGGATCTATGTAAATAAAAAATTAATATTAAATTACTCATTGTTAGTCATTATTTACTTTTATGTATTTTCATAAAACCCATGTTATAAAAACCCATGACCAATGATGGTTATTTATTCGCATTCATCCTATTATTGGGGATGTCATTTGGGCTATATCTTATCTTATAGATATTATCCATTATATTATTTCATATTTATCTAAATATTTTATTATTCATGCTCTTATAATAGTGTCCAATTGAAAGAAAACATGATACCTAAAGGAATGATTTCATTGGAACTAATCTTTGACATAGGCTACAAAGATTAAAATACAAAATTAGTCTAAGACAAGCAAATCTAATTTTACTAATGTAAATTTAAGAACATATGAGCATCCCCAAGATGTAAACATTGGATTTAACTATTATTAAAAAGAAAAATAAATACTAAGATAATTAATTATGAATTAAAAGGATGTGATTTCCTAGATGTATGATGATTTAAATATTTTTAAACCTAGAGTCATAACACATACCATACCACCCAAATAGGGAAATAATCCTTTTAGGCAAAGATAAAGACCATTTAATCCTATTCTTAAACCTCTAATTTATAAATAATTTCAAAACCTATTAGATGCCAAAATTAAAATTCCAATATGACATTCTACTTGGTTTTCTAACTTAGTTCATGTGTGTAATAAGAATGGTGAAATCAGACTATGTATGGATTTCATAAATATTAATTGAACTTCCCCTAGATTTCCTAGATGAATTAATTTAGATAGTGAGTGGGCCTAAAATGATGATTTTTTGGATGGATTTTAGGGTAAAATAGGTTTTAGTATAATATAATTATCAAATGAAAATTTATCTCACTACTAAATGGGTAATATTTTCATACAAGAGAATGAATTTTGGACTAATCAATGCAGGTGCTAATTTTTAGTGTGCAACAAATTTTTATTTTAAAGGGATCATTGGTAAGTGAATAATTATTTATATGGCTGATATAACTATATTTTATAAGGATAAAATAGATGATGTGGCCCACTTTTAGAGAACATTTAATAGACGCATGAGTTATGGAATTTCATTGAACCTAAAAAAGAGTATTTTTGGAGTCACTAACGGTAAGATATTGGGCAATGTTATCACCAAGGAATATATTCATATTAAATATAAAATAATTCAACATATTCAAATAATTCCATATCTTAAAATTAAAAATTATCTTAGATATTTCTTTGGTAAGATAAATTTTGTTCAAAAAATCATTTTAGGATTTGTAGAAATTGTCAAACCATTGAATGTTATGCTAAAACATGATAAAAAGATAGAATACACAATAGGGGAAAATAAAACTTTCCAAAATTTAAAATATTCCATTACTTAGGCCTTAGTCCTAATTATTCCATATTTTACAAAGGATTTCTTCATGTACTCATTTTTAGAAAAACATACTATAATAATTGTGCTCACTTAGAAAGTTGTCGATAATGAACATCCTATCACCTTCATGAGCACCAACCTAAAGGATTCAAAATTGAATTACTCTATGATTGACAAGAAAATTTGTTACTTGATCAAATAGAAACTTAGATAATATATTATATGTAATAATAAATACATCATTATATTAAAACTAAGAGTTAATCTCATACTTGGGTAGAATGAATTTGGTGAATGAAGAGGAAAATGTATGGCCAAATTTTAGGATTTCAAATTATAGATTGGATTGGCCAAAATGGTAAGAGGATAATGTATTATTTAGCTAATTTAAGATATTGATCCATGCATCTCCATTGAACACCTCAACCAGTCCTAGATAGTTGGTGGTGATTAATACACCTAGATTATTCACTACATGTTCATAGACACATGTCCCCTTGAATTTAAAAAGGAGAAAAGAAGAAAACTCAGGCTCAAATAAATACACTAAATGATCAAAAAAATGGTGTTATATTAAAATTTTTATGAATGCATATAATTAATATGTGTTTCCATAATTCAATCTATAAGAAGTGGACATTCCTCAGGTAACTTTACAACCCTAAAAATTTTATGAACACAGTCACATCATAAATTGTCACCAATGTTAAGTATTTAGGAAAATAAAAATACATGCATCCATGCCTATACAAAATATGATTTAAGGATGTCCTTTTTCACAATGGGGGTTGGATTTTATAGGGATCATTAATCCCAATTCATCAGCTAGACAAAAAAAATAATCATAAATATAGACTATTTCATGATATGGACTGAATTTCTTGTTTAAATTAGCTCTAAATCACAAGATTTAATCAAATCCATTTATAAAAACATCCTAACCAAGTTTAGAACACCAATTTACTTAGTGTGTGATAATGGTATAGTTTTTCAAATTAGAAAATTCACTGAGTGGGCCTATAAAAATTAAATTAATGTTATTTTTTCTTCAAATTATTATCCACAAGGGAAATGAGTTTATAAATATACCAATAATAATTTGATTGAAAACATATATAAATATTCATAAATGTCATATATTGAAAATATGTATTATATTATTGAAATATGCATTCCTATATTATATTTCCTACTTTGTTATTTGTAAGCTATGCATTATGGGTAATAGATACCAATATTTTTTCATGATTTCCTATATTATATTTATTTATTCCCTATATTATAAATGAGTTCATTATGACCCACTTATAGACACATTTCCAAAACTTCTCCTACATAGCAGTTAATCACACTTGAGGATATTCATGGGTTTATTTATGATTAATTTAGTTCTTAGAGTTAGGTTATGTATCATGATTGAATGGAATGTTTTATTTGGATTAAATAAATTTATTACAATGTTGGAAGTTTATTTTATATTTTCTTGAAAATTTTATTAATACTTCTCATTTTCAAGGATCAATTACACATATACTTGGTTAAAACTTGTCTAGGGGATAACAAAAATTAAGAATGACAAAATATGAATGAAATATATTCTTTACAATTAATTTTATTCTTATACACCTAGATAATGGTTGTTTTCACCCCTTATTATATGTTAAAAAAACTCGTGGAAGAAGGGTGATTAAATTAATCTCTATCAAGGCTATGGAAACCTGGATAGAAATAGAATAATGGCTAGATTGGAATCAAAGGTATCTCTTTCAAGGCTATGGATGTCTAGCTATTAAAATATTGATGTTTGTATTTCCATATAGACATGCTTAAAGGTTAAAATAAATTGAAAAAAAAAAGTCAATAATACCACAAATTTTTTATTATCCTTATTAAAACTCTCATAATAAGGGGAAATTACCTTTTCATAATCACACAATATAAAAACTTGGAAGGGTTTGTATGTTTCATGAATATGTTGAAGACATTTTTGATTCCCTAGTTTGTTTATTTCATCTTTATAAAGTCTTAGTTTTTGTATGATAGTCAAATAATAAATTATAGGATCTCAAATACTCAGGAGCATTTCTCCATTGATTCACCATTTTTTCTGACCAACACATGCCATTTAAATAAAATTAAAATACAAACCAATTTGTCCTAAAAATCCTATGTTTTGTCCCTATCGATACATAAATTGGCCCTAAAATGATTTCATGTTAAATCCTAAGTGTCACTATTCACTTTTCATTTTACTAATTTTACCTTGAAATTAGGATATTAATCTAGTTTTCATTTTTATTTTCAATTTATTTGACTAATAAAGCTAATCATCACATTCCAATTTTATTGGTTTGACATTTATCAGTCAACATCTTACTAATATGTGTCATTCCTTTATTGAGTTTCCATAGATTGTCAATGTCTATTCATACTAATCTTTAGGTTTCCCAACTAAATGAGATCATTCCAAATATCACATCCTCATTATATCTAAAGTAATAGTTCAATATTAAAATTCTCATAGATACAAGACTATCCACCTACATAAGATTATTATAAGAGTCACTATTTTTATTTATCATAGATCTCTAGTATAAAATTTAATTATAAATTCATGTGACTAGTAAACAATACATATTTGGCCACATGTCTTCATATTGTCACTTTGTATCTCTCAGTCTATATTCCAAAATCATTAAAACTAATGACCACTTGACCAAGAGAGATATCTTCACATGTATCAATCTCATTTGATCAGAACCTTTGAGATAGATATCTAAAGATATAAAAAAAAAATTAACAAAATGTTTGAGAAAGATCACACCATGTGTCAACATCTTTATACATAGAGTCTAATTTAAAAAATTATAAATATCAAAGATACAAACACATTGATGCAATAATAATCTAAGACATGCCATCTTATGTACAATCACTAGTCACATGTCATATATTGGTCATGCCATGTTCCCATTATAGGTAGTCACCAGCCATTATCATGACATGTGTCATCACCTCATCAGTCCATACAATGACATGAACCTAATAATAAATGAAAAATATTAAATATTAAAACATATAAAATTGACAAAAAATTAAAGGTATAAATAAATAACCATTTGTTAAATGAACCTATGAAAGTTGACATCATAAAAAAATGATAAATAATTCACATTGAACTTTACTGTATAATTAATTCTCATGCATCGATGATTCAAGAAATGAATTCAAAAGATGATAAAATGGACTATATGATATGTTACAAGGTTAAAGTGAGTTACATTTTCTAATTTATAAACTATGAACTACTATCCAGATCTACATATTGACTAAAAACCCTAAATTACAAATTTATCATAGAGCTCAAATTACTCAGAAATAGAAGAGGAAACCCAAAAACCTACTTATTTGATGTTATGATTTGGTACCAAGAAATAATCTAAAGATATAAAATTTTATTTAACTACTTCAAATTCATCCTTCAAACATTATATGGAAATTTATGCAAAGGTAAATGTTGATTGACCTTACTAGGATTAAGACAATTTATGTCTTGATCAAAGGGATTATATAGATGACCTACTAGTGGTAAAAGTTTTTAGACTCATCAAAGTGAGAGCCAAACCAAAGGAATTCCATTGACCTAGTATACAATTTATTACAATAGTCACCTACACAAAAGACAATTTTCATAAAAATTAGCACATACCCTATAGAATATGTATATAGCCTAGTTTTCTAGTTGTTTTTATTAATATGAAAAAAACTAAACATCCCATAAAATTAAAAAATAGTTATTTCTTAGTTCAAATAGTGTCATAAGTAATTTATTAGGATGGATGTAAACTATTAACAAATTTACCATGAAGAAAAAGGTCTCCATTTTCCAATTTAAATCCAAGGTTTGAATCTTTATGGCCTCATTAAATAGGTTACATGGATCAAAATCTATCACACATGTAGATGAGGTTTGGGTCCCATTTATGTATATAATTATGTAAGGCAAGGGAATTCCACCATTGTTAGAAATAATAAGTTTTAATTTAAAATCTTAGAAAGACCATATGCATGGCCAAGTAGATGGAAACTTCTACATGTTTTTCTATTTTGTGGATGTTATTTGTCATATTATCACCATGGCTAACATTCTTCATTGGGACCTATATATATTTTTTATGATTTTTATCACCTTCATATCCACAATAATAGTGAAAATATACAAAAAATAGTAGACACCTTCTATCGAATGATCTGTAGAGAAACAAATGGATAACTAATGCCTATATTGTCTAATAAGAAAAAAAGATTACTCAAGTCATTGGGTGACTATTGGTTCTATATATACTATACAATAATGTATATGATAATTTGATAAGGCCAGATTGGTCAAATATCATAAGACACCCCTCAAAATTAGGAAGAAAAATTTACAATATTAGGATTAGTTAGAAAATAATTCAAAATAAAATATGGTTAATTCAAGTTTTGACTAGCCAAATACAAATTATAGGACCCTAGGAAGGCGATAAGGCAATAAATATATAAGTTGCACACATAATTTTAACATACTTATGGGAGTAAAAATTATGAACATGACTTAATCTTTCTTATATTAAGGATGATTTTTAGGTTTATATAAGGATGAAAAATATTATGTATATGAATATTTCTTAGATGACCTAATATGATTCATATAAAATAATAAATGATTCAATTAGGATGGAGAAAGATGAAAAAACTTCTAGATAAGCTAGAAAACCTCATATAGAGGAGGAAAAAGAAAAAGAAACTAAGAATAAATAAAAATCAAGGGTCTTGAAAAATGTACTAAATCTAAAATAGGTAGGACAAAAAATTATGCACATAGGGGAACCCCTAATAAAAAATATCAAATTGATATTCACTCTAATGATTACAATTACTCCACCACCCTAAGCTTCAGTGGTTAGTCATCCCTCTTCTCCTCCTCCATTAAACATGAAAACTACTCCTTCTATAATGACCTATGTAAGAATTTCACTTACTACATATATACAAACTCTTTCTATCACACAACTAGAGGAGATACCATCCTCATACTTATGCATATCATTAGGCATTCCCTAGTCTAACATAGAAGATAAGTATGAAAAAGGATGTTTATCAAAGTAACCTATAGATGAGATAATAAAAGAAATAAATTTATAATAAATTCATGAATAATATTTTAAGAAGAAGATGCATTGGATATTTCATGATAGATTTCTCTACAAGTAACTTTTGAGACTTCAATCCCCAATCCTCTTTGAATAAAAGGTAAAAAACAAGTGCACAAGGAGAAATAAATTAATTATCCTTATATGTACAAGGGTGCAAAACAAAAAGGTACAAAAATTGACACCTAGGTGATCACATAAAATACTTAAATTTTTCCACCTATGGTCACTAAGTTTTATTTTACATAGGGCTTAGCATAGGTCACCACATCCCCTATTCTTATTATTACACCAAGTCTTATAGTTGTAATTCTAATTGCCATTACTTATATGGATTTAGATGATATGGTTAATAGTATGAATTTGGATTATTTTGATAATATTTTTCCTAACACTAACCCCATGACTATTTTTAATACATAAACTGACCAATTCTTTAAAATTCTAACCTAGGCTTCCATTACACAATTTAATCTTTTTACACCTGACTTAGATAACACAATCACTATCCCACATTTTAAGGACCTAATATCCCAATAATTATTTTACATGCATCACCTACATACCCATATATTTACCCAATTATGGGTGTCCATTATGTAGGGTCTCATTCTATATTCAATAGTTGTCTTAGTACATGAGTCTCTTGACCTTACCAAGTATGTTATTAAGACCCATCCCTAGAGCAAGATATCAAAAGAGAAGTTGTTCATCCTACATTATCCTTCACCATCCACACCTTATTATTGTACTCCTCCATATCCCTTAATTATCATGCATCCACCAAAAAACACCTGATCTTTACCACTTAGTCTCCCATTCAGACATCTTCTCAAGACTTTATAGTTAATCTCACATGGATATGATAAATACAAGTAGAGCAGTTAGCTAGACAAGATTTGGTAATCACTAAAGAACCCAATTGACTATATAATTTTATGAAACCTAAAATAAATTCAAAATGGGGATAATAATAATAATATTCATAACTAGAGGGAATCTCACTATGTTTGTAAGAGAAGAACAACACTTCTCAATAACAAAGAAAAGAAAAGCTATACCTAAAGAAGAAGATGTGATATAAGAAGATCCTAATCATATGGTAGATGCCACTATATGAATCCTAAATAAATTATTTATTAGGATGAAATTAAATTATAAAATAATTAAGGTATAAATAATAATAAAATGTCTAAAATATATAATAGATAATGTGCATAGCTCAGGAAAAACCCTTTATAACATGGTATGCTCTATTTGGCAATTGAGGGTAGAGTCACAACCATAATGGGGAAATGTAGTGAAATTTTATGAGACTATGAAGAGATTAGATGTCAAACTAATCTTCATCAATAATGTATTAAATAAAAATTCATATCATTACCTTAATTTATTATAACTTTCATACATTTGTTTGGTAGAAAACTATATGACCAATAAAAGGGCCCATCTAATATAGTGGAATAAATAAATGAAAGATTTTATCAAAAAATTGATAATCCAAGAGATAAAATACATCTAAATATTTGGAGATATGTTTGTAAATTGTATTTATACATCACTTAGGCAAGTTGTTACCATGTCGTAATTCGATAATTTGATTCATACTGTTGCTAATAGTTTCAATGTAGAAGTTGAAAGCACAGTTTTTGGAAGTAATGACTAAGTGATTCAATTCATAATTTTTATCAAGGAAAAGATGTCCCAGTAATAGGCCTTGAATACCTCTTTTATATCTTCGATGGTATTACACATGAAGCTAATGAATAAGATTCTAGTTTTATCTAATCTTCTTATTATCAATTTTAAATCCATAGAGCTAGACTTCACAACATTAGGATTAAATATGAAAATATAAAGGAAAAATAAAAATTGGTCATATATGTATTATTTTCACCTCATGATCTCAAATTTTGAAAATGTGTCTTATTCTCTCTTGTATATAGAAATGTATACTCCAATAGGGAATGCATTTGTGACACTACCTTTTGTAAACAATCCTTCTCAAACTGAACCAAGGCCAAATGTAATCATAATTATAGTAGTATATTCAAGCAATTGAGTAATTAAAACTATGAACATATCATCTATGATAGGTTACATGTCATCATCCCTTGATTTAATATTTTTGGTTAACTAATTCTAACAATAGTTCAATCTAGTTCAAGTGTAGTCTTAGTGAGAAGTGCTACACATACCCAATAAAGTGATCACTAGAGTCTCTTTTTGATAAATATATTTATATACTTGTATATATGAGTTTTAAAGATAAATTAACACTCTTCTTCATAGATATTATAAAACATGTATAGTTTTCATGTTATATTAGGGGTTAATATTATTGTGGACTTTGTAAATTTGTGAAAGATTTGAGGATGAGGTGATCCCATACAAAGTTATATATACATGTATTTTATCTATTATATAATAAATATAATTTGGTAATTAATACAAGTGAAGATATTTATTTGTCATTGTTATGTGATTTTGTGTGTATGTGTTGTATCTTCCAAATTTATATATTTCTTTGAAGAATTTTCATTTGGTTAATAAACATATAGTAGATTAAATGTTTTATATTTTTAGGGATAATAATGAATATTGTGCGAGTCTTATCAATTATTTTTTTGTAGATCATACTATTTGTTAGTGACATTGGATATGCATATTGATCTATTACTAACAATATCCTTGATGATAATTAATGAGTCATATTGCAATTGATTCCTTTGACTCTTTAATATGTTTAATTATGTCTTTTGATTTTAGTTAATCCATAGTAGACATTAGTTATGACATGTGTTTAGCTCATTATAGTAAGTTATATTGGAAGGGTTTAATATCCAACTAAATCATAAGACCTCTTCTTTTTTGCCTTGCCCTTCCCTATTTTAATCCTTTTTGGGTTAGATTCACCTTATTTTCAATCCACCCATCCACATTAAGTATAATCTATATTTAAATTTAGATGCCTATTAAATCTAAACCATATATGGTTCTCCTATGACTAGTATTATACCATGTGGTTATTTGTAAAACCTATACCCATAACTCGTGCTTTGGAGTAAATTTTCACCAAAATTAAAATTTTAGGGAAATTCATATAAGATTATTTGGTGTGAAAAAAACCCACATCAATATACTTAAGGTGAAAATATGAATTTTGCATACTCTATACTCTTTTGTCTTTTCTAAACAAGGAGAGAGACCATAAAACAATATATAATGATTAATTCATAGAACATATATCTATAGTTTAGAATTGGACATTATGATTACTTTACCTAATTCTTTGCCACTAAAAAACCCCATAATATACTCAAAATATATATAATATTTCAAAATATATAAGTGAGAAATAACATTTAGAACTTGTATGCTCATGTTTTAGTATTTTTTCCATTTTTTTCAATGTGGTCTAAGTAGCTACTAAAAAAAAGTAAATGCAACGTTATAAAGATTACCTAGAGATGAATATCGGTTGTGCAACATTGATCAAGATTGTGAGAACTCCTCTTTGGTTAGGGAGGAATGACCTAAAAATCACACTAAGTCAAAAAAAAATGGATTAATAGAAAGATGAATGGGTTTTCTGGTAAGAAACCAGTCCCAAGAAGTGAAATGCTTCCTTAGGTGGACGTTACCTTGCATTTAACATTCAAGTTTATAAACAAACATGAAATTACAAAGATATATATGGATAGGATGAAAATATAAAAAACAAAATATATCTAATCTATAACAAGATTGAGGTGATCAAAGTAATAATCCTAGAATTATGTAGATATATCGGCATCTTCTTGAATTACAACTAATTATTCATTAATGATTTCTTAATTATGTGTGAAAACCATAGTATAAAGACCTAATTCAAATGTGATGTTGCTTTGATCAGTGAATAAAGGTTGTTGGACAATAGGGAGATCAAATATGCTAGCAATATCATGCACTAATTTGGGCAGAGTCATCTACATGTAAAACATATATTTTTAGAAAACAAAATGTAGACTTTAACAATTTTTAAGGATTGTGAATCTTATGAAAATAAAATTTAGGGTTTTTTTAATAGTTAAGTAGGGATTGATGATGATCCTATAGGATTGACATCAATCAGATGGATTGATGTCTATTTTGATTAAAATTCTAAACTATGAAAATAGAAGATAATAATGACTTAAAATATTGATAAAATGATGAAAACCAAATGTATACAATGACATAGAGGTACAAAATACTGTAAATTTAAAATGTTAGTAAATTAACATGAAATACTAACCTTGGATGGATGAAAACACATAGATAAATAATACTACAAAAGTAGGATTAGAAACCTTCAAAATCTTTTTGTGTTCTCATGAATAGAGGTTCCACAAGGTAGTAGAATGTTGATAAGGTTTGTACACATGTTCCATGATAATTCTAGTAGATTTTTAAAGTCTAAAAATGTCATATTGAGTCATGGATGCTCATTTTATATTTATAAATCAATACCATTCTAGGTAGATTAGCATCGATCTTAGAGAATCGACATCAATTTTCCCAAAATGGGTGAGTTTAATCCTTAGGTCATGGGTAAAAAAATGGTTTTAATCAACTTCAAATTTGTTGAGTTATCTTAACCATGAGATGAGTTTTTTTTGAGGTTGGACGGGTTTTATTTTTATTCATTTTTTATCTATTTATGGTTAGGGATGGTAAATAGGACTAATTTCTATTTAACTATAGTAATAGCTTAATTAACTCATATGGGAAAAGTAAATGGCTAAGGTAAACGTAATTATTTTAAATAATTATGAATGGGGGCCATTATGTTAGAGATGAAATGTTAACATGATGATGCACCATGTTAATACACAAGGGCGTATAAAATAATCATCTACATTTGCCCCTTTTTTGTGGATCATTATAAAATAGCGTGTTGCAAGACAAAAACTATAAGGTGCCTAATGCCCCAAGTTTATTATGAGGAGGTATCCCCCCTCAAACTAGGCATCAAGAAGTGAGATGGAATGGGTGATAGGTTTGAAAAAGATGCAAGGTAAAAAAATTTGGGTGAGTGGAAATGGAAAAGTAGAAGATAACAAAGGACAATTAAAAGTGTAGATGGTTTAAGGAAGTTCCAAGGTTACACTTAATGGGGTAAAAAGTGATGCAGGTAGTATGCCCCAAAGACCTAATTGAGTAACAAAATGTCAAAGCTAAAATATGTGGGTTTAATTAAAAGCTATCAAGAGAATAAAGTATAGGAATGGTGGACAATAGCATCTAATTTGTGTATGGTATATGTGTTACCTATAGATTAATGTTCTTGGGACAAAATATACCCTCAAGATCTTACAATAGCAAGATATCAAAAAAAATAGGTACACCTTAAGGAGATTGGGGAATTGAGAAAGGTCAAAATCATTAAATCTAAAGGGTAATATGAAATAAAAATGGGATAACTATAGTAAAGGTAACAAGATAGGGCTTTGGATCTAGAATGGGAGCATGTAAAATGGTCCACAAGTACAAAAATATAAATAAGCCATGACAATCAACATCAATCTAAAATAGTCGATGCTGATTTATAGTAATTGACATTAATTAAATTAATCAACATCAATCATTAAAAAGGATATAAATAGTCATCTAACATGGCATAAGGCTCATTTGGCTATCAATTGATTAAAATTTTGGGAGTAAAACTTGATTTTTTTCAACCTTTCAAGTATATGTGAGAGATGATCGAGGTGAGTGGGAGTAGATGATGATGATGACTTCACTATGAGGTAGGCATATTCATTTTTGGAAAAATTTGATGTTTTTATTTTTTCTTAAGATATTTGTTTTTGAAAATTTGTGGGAAGGAGGGAGGGTAGGCTAAAAATGTTTAACCTAAGGGGGAATTTTTAGGAGAGGGAATTGACAATGATCTAATAAGATCAATGTGTTTCATGTAGATCAACCATGATCCATAAGGATCATTGTTGATTTGTTTAAATTATCATTGATCCTTGGAGGATTGATAAAATTACATAATGAAGGTTTGATAATAGAAAACTTAGGATTTTGATTAACCAAAAAAGATGTTTTTGATAGGCATGAGAGCTATTGATGATGAGGGACAGGGTCCCTCTGTTATTGGAGTAGTTATGGGAGTTTATGAGTGATGAAGACTAGGCCCATCTAGAGGCTATAGGATTTGAAGGGATTCACCATTATCACTATGTCCATTGGGACATTGATATGATAGTGGCTTTGCTAGAGTTGTACAATTATACCACCAATACTTTTTGGTTATCGACTAATGAGATTACTATTACAATAGAGGACATCCATCAAATTTTATGACTACCAATTTTGGGAGCCCCTATGTATACTATTGATGAGGTTGGGAAAGTGATGATGCTAGCATGACTATATGGTGAGGATGCATTAGATATCAAATTCTTTGTTGGTGGGTTTTCATTCTTGCCATTGTATGGCCAAAACCCTAAGGAGAGTCTAGTGCTTATGATGATGATACTAGAATTGACCTGATATGTGATACATGATTCTACATGAGGGTGAATACCATGGAGTCTCAGTAATATTATAGTATACATGGTTGAGTTCAAGGCTATATTTTCCTGGTCACCCACACTATTGGGGCAGATATATAGGTAGTTATGGGGCTAGCACACTGAGCATTAGTCAGGTCTTGATATCACATTTGTATTACATTGTTGGGTGTATGAGCATATTCATGTGATTCACCCCATAGGTACCTCATGGATTAGATTCAAATAAATCATCTACAATGTAGGCTTATTTTAGTATAAGGAAGACCTAGTCATTCCTTACATAGATAGGGTAATACATGATCTAGCACACTATAGATAGGTTTTTAGTAGCTTGTAGATGAGGGATGTTATTTAGAGGATTTATGTATGCTTCTTAGTGTGACCTATTTCAGATGTGGAGATAAGGGATGTTGCTTAGGAGATATAGGTACATAGATGATAGATTGAACACATTGAACTATTCTATTTTGATAGGGTCCATCATCAGTTTGGGTTATTATAGGATATTCCATTATCTCCACACTTGTATAGGTGGGATTATATAGAGATAGACTAGCTTACCCCTAATACTATAGTGGTTTTGATAGGGATACAAGAGGAGCTTGTGACTATTGACCTAGATGACATTAGCTACACTGATAACTATGTATCTTAGTTTGTATTTTAGATAGCGATGAGATAAAAGAGAGTAGTAAGACCTCAATAGGAGGTAATCATTGAGGAAGTGAGGGAGGATGGTGAGGATAGAGGAGAGGCTGAGAAGGATTTCCTTGGTGCATACATGGAGGAGGTAGCATTATAATATGCCCCAAAGATGATCCTATATATATTTCTATAGTTGCCACTAAGAGAGACATACTGAGGGTTGAGTGTACTAGTTTGAGGGCATATCTATAAGAGGAAAAAACATATCATGATACTTTACAAGATAAGATTGCCACATTATAGGGTGATCTTGATAGCTTGAGAGGTCAACATGACCAAGATGTATAGGATTGATATAGGTACCTACCAAAGCTACAGTGGATGAGATCTACTTTGGTAGAAAAAATAACCCAAGATATTGTAGGATCTAGCACTACTCCTATAAATATGGTACCACTATATAGGTATAGGGATTTGATTGCTAATATGAGTTATTATGAAAATATAGTACATATGTAGTTACCAGATGTTCCTTGATTTGCTTCATATGTGGCTATCCAAAATAGACCATGGAGGACCCTTAGGGGGACTAATAGTACAAGGAGAATAGTGAGCCAAAGAGGGGATGATGGGGGAGGTGATAGTATTCACCTTAGTAAGATTGATTTTACTGAGTAGATTATATTGTATAGGTTGAGAGCCCCACCTCATTCATGTTATGAAATTTGAATAGACACTTGATGTATATATATACAAACATTTCTTATGTTTATGGGTGGATTAAGTATGTTTGTTTATGGATTTATTGATACCTATGGATATGTAGTTCTCTTATTGATTATTGATGTGATGGATTATAGATTTAGATGTTATGTATTTCAATTTTGATCATTGCTATTATATATATTGTGGATGCTTATGGATTATGGATTTTACATGTTATATCATGAGATGGGTGTTTAATAATGGATTATGATTATGGATTATGCTTATTTTTTATATATACCATTATTAACCTTATGGATGTTTATGGTTTTTTAGATGATTGAATGAAAATAGATTATGGATTTATGATTAATGATCATTATGGATTATTAATAGCTTTTAATGTTTTATCACTATGTATTTATGGATTTTAGTGATTAGAGATTATGGATTTGCTTGGCATTGACTTGGACAATAACCAAAATATAATCTCTCATCCACATGGCCTATGCATCCTTAGCTATATTATAATAGATATTGACACAACCTTGGTTAACTAGGGCTTCGACCTTAGTAATTTATTAGTATTATATGCTTTTGGTAGGATAGGGGATGGATTGATTTAAGGATAAACTTCTTCACACCATATTTTGAAATCAAGATTTATCTTTCAGGGATCAATTTTATGCCAATGGGTAAATTGATCAATACGGGAAACTTACAATTAGAAAGTTGATTGATACAAGAAGTTTTCTTTGGATATTTATTTTAAAATTTTATTTTATTATGTTATTGCTTTTTAAGGCTTTTAAGTGGCATAATTTGGAAACTAATCAACATAGGAATTTTTCTACTTGGTAGCCTTCTTTCAATGGAATGGTCTACATTATAATATTTTTTCATAGCTATCCTTCAAGCGATCAATTTATTATTTGCCTTTATATATTTGATTACAATTTTCCTTCAAGGGATTAGTCTATTTATTTATCCCATTTTGATACTTTTGATTTTCACTGCTTACTTGATTTTGGATATCAAAGATATTAATGTGAGTTGTCATATAAAGATACCTTAGGATAGTTTCTATGAGTTCATTACATGAGGTGAATGTATTATCTTAGAAAATTAATTACCTTTAATAAATAAGGGAAATAATGATTTGGCATTTCTCCCATTACAAGTGAAACTTATACATGAGAGAATGCTATGTATAGAGCTAAGATATTTATATTCAAGGTTGAGGTTATAGTGACTACCAGATAACTACATAACTCTCATATCATTATTTGGTATTTTTGGATAAGGAGATATGATAGTATTTGAGATAAGCTAACAAGATGAGCCAAGATCTATTAACTATATAAAGGACATAGATGTAATGCATTAAGAGGTTCTCATTCTAGTTTACTATTAAGAGAGGCAAAATGATATGCCTTGGATCCATATTTATGGGTTATGACATATGGTTCAAGCCAATTAGGATAAAATTAAACCCTTTTATTTCATTCCATATTATTGACATGTTGATTTTATTTAAGTACAAAGTCTCCAATGTTAAATTATAATTCTCTTATATGTTGATTATATGCTCATTTTAACCATTCTTGATATTTATGAAGGTGCTTGAGGATTGTTGTATGATGCTCATCTAAGAGTTCAAGCTAGGATAAATTATCCTAACAAAAATCCTAATAAAAATTGATGTCTTTAAGGGAGACATGAAGAGACGGAATTTGGACTTCTAAAGGAAGTATAGAATCTATACCATAGACTAGAGAAAAGGGAGTAGCACCTGTAGGGGTTTGAGTACTAGTTCAATATGCCCATAAGGAGAAAAGGATAAAAATATGCCAATCGTCCCCGCTTCATTAATGAATTTGGTTAGGATTTTGACCAAGGTTTTATTACATGCTTCTAGTTAACCATTGGCCTGAGGATAGTAAGGTGAGGAAATACTTAATTTGATTTTAAATGAGTCATATAGTACCTAGAATTTCTTATTCTTGAAATATTTTACATTACATATTATTATTTTATATGGAATTACAAAAAAATAGATAATGTGATGATGGTTAAACTCCATAATATTTTATACCTTGGTCAAGATAAGTGACATAACTTCTACCCACTTGGTGAAGTATTTTGTAGTGGTAATGATGAAGCCATGACACTGAGAGGACTTAGGGTTGATTTTGCCTATAAGATCAAGCCCCCATTATGATAATTGCCAGAATTCCCTTACTACCTATAAGGTTTTACTAGGGACATGGGATAAGTTTGCATGTTGTTGAAATTTTACACACCTCTTAACATATGCACAATAATATTGATCTAGAGTGGGCCAATAGTAGCCTAAATAATATTTTTTAGTGATTGTGTGGACACTAAAGTGTCTACTACATGACCTATTATGTACATAATAGATAGCTAAGGTAGATTCATGTTTTTGGACATAATGAAGAAGAATGCCATAAAAACCATGATTATAGAGAACACCCCCCAGTATAGTATAGCAGGTAGTTTTATATTAGAAGACACATCTGGAACCTTTGGATAGATGAGGAGAAGGTAGTCCTATAGAAAAATAACTAAATATTTTTGCATACCATGGATCATTTGGGTTTTCCTTGATATTATTGATATATGGAAGATCAATTCTAATGTAAGAAGGCTGGTTAACTTGATGGATAAGGAAAAATATCTTAGACTCCTAAGATGAGGATGGGATAAAAGAGGTAAGAGATGTTATAGTATCAACAAACTTATTAGTTAATCTAGGAGTAGTTTAGATGGAATAACATTTGAAAGTGGATAAGAGATAATCGGCTAAGGTCTTATATCTTTGGAGGATATCATTCTTGCATTAATATATATGAGTAATTTGATTGACCACTAATTGAGAATCACCATAGATATTAAAGGATCTGACTCCTAGTGTAAGGGTAGTTTGGAGGCCTATGATGAATGCTTCATATTCAACCATGTTATTAGTATAATCAAAGTCTAATTTAAAAGATAAAAGCATAGGAATACCTTAAGGAGGGATTAATATAATTCCTACACTGCCTCCATGCTCACATTTAGACCCATCAAATAATAGAATCATTTGATATTCTAAGACTAATTAAGAGGTGGATACGATAGATTCATTAGGAAATTTACAATTGATCAGTCAGTTATTGCTAAGAGGTGCTTCAACCAGTTGATCAACAATAATCTATCCTTTAACAAATTTTTGATGGATAAATTCTAGATCAAACTCAACTAGAAGCATAATCTATTTGGCCATTTATTGATTTTTATAATGCTTAGAATTCATGAACTTAAGGGGCTTGATAGTTTTAATTACATACATCTTATGGTTAAGTATGTAATGATGAAGATTAGAGGCTACAAGGACCAATTCTAAGCATAGTTTTTTAGTATGTAGATAATGTGTTTCATATTGTATGAGGGTAAAAATTATATAATAAATAGCTTATTCCTTAAGAAGCTTATCTCAATGGGCAAGAATAACACCTAAAGTATGGTTTATAACTGAGATATAAAGGAATAAAGGTTACCCCTCCTTAGGTGGAGTGAGGACTAGAGGTGATAGAAGATAGTCTTTAAGTACGTTAAAGGCTTCTTGATAATTAGAATCCCATAAAAAGTGACTATCCCTCTTTAATAGATGATGGAAATGTTGACACCAATCAGAGAGCTAGGAGATAAAATGATAGATAGACTAGAGCTTGCCTTGTAAACTATAAAGTTGTTTAAGGCTAGATGGATGAGGCATTTCTATAATAGCCTTGATTTTAGTAGGATCCACTTCTATTCCTTGAATATAAATAATGAAGCCCAAAAGTTTACACATCAAGACACCAAAAATGCACCTTTTTGGATTTAGATGCACATGACACTAGAGGAGATGATTGAAGATAACCTTAGCTATGGATAGGTGATCCTTATAGAATTTCAAATTTTCATGGAGGTCATCTACATAGTCTTCAAAAAATTTGTGGATTATTTCATGAAATATATAAGTCATGGCCTAATGATAGGTGGTTCCTATGTTATTTAGGCCAAAAGACATAACACAGTAGTATAAGGTCCCCCAAAGACTAATAAATATAGTCTTATGTTGATCTTCTAGTGAAATAAGTATTTGATTGTAACCAAAAAAACCATGTATAATGGATAACATTTCATGGAGAGCTATCAGGTCCACTAGTTGGTTGATGTTAGGGAGAGGGAAATCATCTTTTGGATAATTGATATTTAAATCATGAAATTTAGTGTAGATGTGAAGCCCCCATGTAGGCTTAGTGACTGGAATGATTTTGGACATCCACTGAGGGTAATCAATGGGTTAAATAAAGTTAGCAGATAAGAGGTGTTACATTTCCTCTTTTACCAGGTGTGTAATGTGAGGATGTAGTTTATGGAGCTTTTATTTTATTATATTATAATTAATAAAGGTGATGATATTATGGATAATGATTATGGGTCAAAACCAGGCATATCACTATAAGACCAAGTAAAGGCCTCACTACGGTCTGATAGAAAAGTGGTAAAATCCTAGTTTTCTTGGGGACCTAAGGCTTTGCTAACTTTAATAATCCTTGAGGCTTCCTGAGACGTGATATTAATATCCTAAATGGATTTATTTAATAATATAGATGTTTCATATAAAAGAGAATTACGTAGACAAGAGTTTTTAGTGCCTAAATGAGTCAAGATTGACTCATCATCTTGACATTGAAGAAAAAAGATGATTAGTGTATCATGTATTATTAAGTTAGGATATGCTAAAGGGATGGTTTAGAATCTCACCACCATGATGAAAGATGAGGGGTTCTATGGAGATTGAATTGAATAAAAAAAATTATAAGGGATGGATATAGTGTCACTGGTTGAGGAAGAGGTATCGGATGATGAAGATTGCACTTCTTCAAAAAATGGTTGAAGAATGGATTCGGGAGAGGATTTAGAATATTTCTCAAAGCCTAAGCCATGATTTTCATGTGGTTTTATGAAATCTCCTAATGTGATGTTTTGGGGATCCTATTCATATCTACCCATGTTGAAGCCCTTCTAGGCACAATGATAAAGGTAGGTTTGTATGAATTGGGGTTATTGAGAAATGAAAAATTAGATGTAAAGGATTTAACATGGGTGTTTTTTTAGGCCTTAGAGTGGTTTAATCAATTCCACCATATATCAAATGGGTACATAATAAAGGTGGCCCAAATGGGATGAGATGGCCTAGGTTGGGTGGATATATGGGTTGTTTATCGAGATGGTTATATTCCTTAGGAGTGGGTAATGTGTTATGGGTTAATAGATGGTATTCCCCCATTTAAATAAGTTGTATCATGGAATCAATGGACTCTAGAACTGGTAGTTTTAAAGTAGGAATAGTCATACTAGTCAAGGCTTGATTAGAGCATGATGATGGGATTGTCTTAGGTGAGGGTATTATGACATTACTTGGTCAAAAAGTGAAGCTGCATGATTTAAAAGGTTGAGGATTAGTGGGGATGATGTATACCTAGCCTTCATGTTTAAACTTAAGGCATAAATGGATGATGGAGGGGATACATCACATCAAATGAATCCATGAATGTCTTAATAAAATGTTATATTAGAATTTCCCTTCTATGACTTAAAATATTTTATGGAGGGTGTGATAACCTATGAAAATGGGAAGGATTACTATCCTTACTATGGGTGCTACCATGTTGTTGAATGTGTGGAGAATTAATGGGGATTGGGAAACAATGGTTTTTAGTAGTTATAGCTATTAGAAAGCATGTGAAGAAATAATATTGATACTAGCCCCATTATTTATCATAAATCTTTTAATTTAAACTTGATTTATTTGAGATGTGATGAAAAGTGGTGGATCTTGATCTTCAAGTGATAAGGGAATGACCTTGGAATCAGTGAAACTAAAAGATGACACCATTTGGAAGGCCCCTATAAATGTTAATAATGTCTGAGGCTCATTTGGTAAGACCTCAATAGCCTAGAGATCTTCTATAATGTCTTTTTAATGGTGTGGAGAGTTTTTGATAAGTTCATACAATGACATTTTTATAGGCATTTGGTGGAGTTGTTTTAAAATGGATATTTATACTAACTCCTTGGATTTAGTCAAGGTAGTTCCTGTAATATAGACTTTAGGATTTTATCTATATGGTTTAGGAATATTAGGGGTAGAGGCTCCTATAATTAAAACCTTAGATTTATTTGGGTTTTGATTTTGAGAGGAGGTGGCTACATGGACAACAATGATGTTTAATAATGGAGGGTCTGAGGAAGCCACTAACTCTTCATCACTTATAAGATTAGTAGTATTATGGGTGGGTAGAATATTTAGGATGATGAATTTCTACTCAAGATTCTTATTATTTATATCATCAATTAATAGATCATCATCTTGGACTAGTTTTTAGATCATGGCCTTAAGGGCATTACAATTTTATGTATCATGTCTAGCTACTCTATGATATGTGCATATCTCCTAACTCCTATACCAATCAGGTCTTTCAAGGTGAGGGTTAATGGAATATATAGGTGGTAACATAATTGGGGATGTATCCAATATTTTTTTTAAGATTACAGTATAGGGTCATTTTGTGTTCTTATAATAGGTTGTGTAATCTCTTTTGGTAAAGTATTGATCATTTGGTTTTGGCATTTAGATTTTATGGTAGGGATGACCTTAGGCACCTTTTCTTTAAATTTATCTAATGATCCTTTATAATAATATGGTGGATATCGATATGGAGGTGTGGTTAATAATAAAGGGAGACTTTGTATTTTCCCATGCATTTGAATGGAATAACCTATGATAGGGAAAGTCACTTTGGAAGATAGATGAGAACCTAAAATTGATGATGGAAATGATACAAAATGAGTTATATATTTGTTATTTCATGTGTTGAGAATAATCAGGGTAATTGGACTAAGGTTTTTATCTTTTGACGTCTGAAAAAGATCAACCTTGACTTGAAGATAGGCTAAGGCTTTCTTTGGTGGAATACCAAGACAATTGTTCTAGCTATTGATGATAGGATCTTTACCCTTTCCCTCAATAGATTTGGAGTAAGGAGGTGTTTTGATAGAGGATAATTTCAAAGGGTATTGGTATTGATTGAATTGATAGGATATTTTTATATTATGATCTAGGTGTATACCATGAAAGGGTTCACAAAAGGGGTGGAAAGTTTGACTCTAAAAGTATCAAGATGTTTATATATGGCATCCTAAGGAGTGGTTTTATTTTCCACTTTAAGATATTCAGTTCAAGAATATGAATGGGATAACTCACATGAATGACCCCATGTAATGATAACATAGAGCTTTATAGAGGTTTTGGGAGTTGTCTCAATAATTTTAGGTTGACTTACATCAAAATAATCTCCTATGAGGAGATCCAAGACTAGAAATTTCTCTAGATCTTATTTAGGCAATAAATGGTCATAGATTGTATCAATCATATGTGTAGCTTGATTTTGTGTTTCTCTAGGGTTAGCTTGGGATGTGTTTGATTTGGATGGATGGTTTGGAAATGGGTATCTAAAATGATATAAAGACTAGTTGGGAGGAGAATTTGGATTTTCCAACTAAAGGTCTCCCTTATCGATGAGGTTTTGTACCAATCGTTTAAAAGATTAGCATCATTCTATGTCATCTGATATTACCCTATTATAGGCACAAAACTCATCCTCATTATACCAAGTGGGTTTAAGATTCATATCATCAATTGACCTAATCATAAGGAGGTCAAGAATGGTCACTTGTAGGATTTTATCCATTATATAAGTGTAAGGCTCTCTTAGAGGAGTATATTTCCTAGGGGGAAATGAGTAGGGCCCCTATGTGGTTGTGTTTGAGAAGTGGATGGTCCTGATTGATTGGGTGTTGGAAGGGGAGAAGTTTTTAGAATAATAGAATTTTTTTCCCCTTTTGGCTTAGGATTATTTTGATTGCTTCTTGAGGGGTCAGGTTTGAAGTTTTTATTATGTAACTTAACTTTTCTCTCTTCAATGCCACACATTTTGAGTTTGTGTGCCATGGTAAAGTCTAAATTGAAATTCTTAAAGGTTTGAATTTGTAACATGGATGAAATATGTTTTGCATAAGAACATGAAAATAATTTAATTAATTTATGCTATGGTAAAGAAAAGGTTAACTGGTTAATTAGGATATGTCAATGAGCTACAAAGCCTGATATGGATTCATCTTCAAATTATAAAATGGCATATAAATCCATGATAGTAACTTTTGGATAAATATTGATTGAGAAGTGCTCTAATAAAATTATGACCAATTAACCAAAGGAAAAGAGTGAATGTTGAGGGATGGAGTTGTACCAATATAATGCATCCCCTATTAGTGACATAAGAAATGTCCTAAGTAGTAATACATCATCATGTATTATAAGTTAACACATGTGTTGAAAGGCTATAACATGTTTTTGGGGGTCTTCCTTATTTTCAAACTTTGTAAACTTTGGAAGTTCTCATTATGAGGGATATGGTAAAATAGGAATAGACAAGTGGATAGGCTCATTAAAAATTTGCTTATATATAAGGATGTTTATGAGGTCTATTTGGATGTTATTATAAGGCACATTCCTTAAGACACCTTGATGAAGGGTTTGATAATTTGGAAAGGGAGTAGACAGGGGTTGTGAAGAAGGGTATCCAATCATAATGGACATAATGGGTTTAGATATCACCACGTATTATGGGATATATATAAGAATATTATACTACATGGAATATTGGAAGTAAGTGGTCACCAATGGCTATGATGAAGCCATGTATTAGGTATCTGAGGAGACATACTATTGTGGAGGTTGCATTAGAGGGATTTGTTTTATTAGAGGGACTTGTTGTGTATGTTTTATATCTTAAGAATTGTATGCTAGACAAATTTTGATAGGTGGGAGACTTACATAGATTGACACCAATAATATTAGGGTAGGAATAGTGGATATATGATGAGTGTTATAATCATTTTGAGCTTGAGTAATGGAGGTTAGAGAATTGGTAGATACTATAGATGGTTGGCTTTCTAAAGGTTGCATCATCTGGGTACTAGAACTACATGGAAGAGAGTAAATGGAAAATGATACCATGGCCATGGTAACTCCTTCATTTTTATCAATTCCCTTGAAAGGCATCTTGTATAAATATCAAGAATCTTAGGCATGGGGGGAAGGAGAAATGTGTATTGCTTGATTACTAAGGTATTAATTGAGAGCAATATGGTTATTATACAATATTTATATAAAATAAGGATCTCTTTGAGAATGAAAGTGTGGGAACACAAGATTCTCAAAGGGCTTAGGGGTAGAGGAGGGACTAGGTGTATGTTCCATAAGAGAGGATGTGACACCCACTTCAGATTCTTTCTTTGACTATTGCCTAGTCAAAACCATGAGATGGAAAAGAAAAGAAAAAACAAAACAACAATTTCTTTTTGAATTATCTTGATTTTAATTGTGGATGAAAGATACACAAACTAAAGTCATTCCAAAAAGTTTTTTATCTCTTTTTTTATCCCACCCAATGTGGTAGAATGTTTTAGTATTTTTTCCACTTTTTTTAATGTGGTCTAATTAGCTACTAAAAACAAAGTAAATGTAGGTTTTTAAAGATTACCGAGAGATGGATATTGATTTCACATCATTGATCAATATTGTGGGAACTCATCTTTGGCTAGGGAATAATGACCTGTAAATCACACTAACTCACAAAAAAATGGATTAATAGAAAGATGAATGGGTTTCTTAGTAAGAAACCAGTCCTAAGAAGTGATATGATTCCTTAGGTGGATGTCACCCCACATTTGAAATTCAATCATATAAATAAAAATGAAATTACAAAGATATATATGGAGAGGATACAAATGGACAACACCAAAGATATATAATCTATAAAAATATTAATGTGATCAAAGTAATCATTCTATAATTCCATAACTATATCGACATCCTCTTGAATTATAACTAATTGTTCATTAATGCTTTATTGATTAGGTGTGAACACCATATTATAAAGACCTAATTCAAATGTAATGTCACTTTGATTAGTGGATAAAGGTTTTTGGATAATGAGGATTTCAAACATGCTAACAATATCATGTGCTAATCTGTGTAGAGTCATCTACATGTAAAATATAGATTTTTAGAAAATAGAATGTAGATTTTAACAAGTTTTGAGGATTTTGAATCTTATGAAAATATATTTTAGGGATATTTTAATAGTTAAGCAGGGATCGATGGCAATTTTTTAGGATCGATGTCAATTCAGATGGATCAACATTGATTCTAAGTAAAATGCTAAACTATGAAAATAAAAGATAATAACAACTTAAAATATTGATAAAATGATGAAAATTGAATGTAAATAATGACACAGAGGTGTAGGATATTTTAAATTTTAAATGTGAGTAAATTAACATGCAATACTAATATTGGATGGTTGAAAACACACATATAAAGAATATTGTAAAATTAGGCTTAGAAACCTTCAAAATATTTTTGGGATCTCATGAACAGAGGATCCACAAGGTAGAAAAATGTTGATAAGGTTCATATGTAGGTTCCAAGATAATTCTAGTAGAGTTTTGAAGTCTAAAAATACCATCCTGAGCTATGGAGACTTGCTATATATTTATGAATCGATGTCATTCTAGGTAGATTGGTGTTGATCTCAGAGAATCAACATTGATTTTCCCAAAATGGGTGAAGTTAATCCTTAAGCCATTCAAAAGGGTTGATTATGGGGGTAAAAAATGATTTTAATCAGCTTCAAATTTTTTGAGTTGTTTTAACCACAAGATGAGTTTGTTTGGAGGTTGGATGGGTTGTCTTTATTTATTTTTTATGAATTTATGGTTAGGAATGGTAAATAGGATTAATTACTATTTGATTATAGTATTAGATTAATTAACTCAAATGGTAAAATTAAATGTGTGAGGTGAATTTAATTATTTCACATAATTATGAATGGGTGTTATTGTGTTAGAGATGAAATGATAACATGAAAACACACCACATTAATACATAGGGGTGTATAAAACTAGCATCTACAGCTAGTGTTCATAATTTCTCATGCATAAATAATGATGAATTAATAAGAAAAAACAAATTGAATTATAATAATATAGATATCAAAATATATGCAAGAAATGGGAGAGGATATATTCAATGGAAATATGCTTAAAATAACACCATAAATAATACAATAGAGACCTCTAAAAAACATGTATTACAAAGTAATGGAAGGCGTAGAGAACCAAGTGCTAACAAATGTCATAATTTTTTTTAATAAAATTATACTCTATAAACATTCATTATTCATTAATTAATCATATATAATATTCAAAATTACATAAATATTAAACAAATTCTGGTTTGTGCAAATCTTACAGATCCTTACACAAGCACTCATAATGGTAACATGAAAATGTGAGATAATCTAAATATTTCACCCTAAAATTAGTCCAAAATATGCTAAGAATTATTCACAAAAATACACTTAACTAATCTCATAAGGTCTCATAGCAGGTGAGAACTCAGTGAACAACAATTAACTTATTGAAAATTCACCATTCTCGAGGAATTATCTATAATTATAGAGTATAAAATCAATCATTTAGAATCATTCAAAAGGTAATAAACTATTGAATAATAATAAATGAGAAACACAATGTGGAGTGAAGGTTATGTTAGATTATATCAAATAAGATTAGTGGATAGAATATAATACCTAATATGATGATTGTTAATTCTTATTACTTTCAGACTAGGGTGCTTCGTTTAAACATATAATTTTAATTATTTTAATGGAGTTAATTCTTTCATATAATTATATTGTTGTACAATTATAAAAATAATTTTAACTTTAATATAATCTTGAGTTGATGAATAAAAAATACTTATCATGTAATGCCTTGTTTAGTGCTTGAAGATTGATGGTGTGAACTATACTCATGTACTTATAATTCTTAATTATATGTTCCAATTTAACCTCTATAATTTATTGGTTGATATTTGATATTAAATGAACGTCTCCCTTCAAATTTTTATATATGTTATTTCCAAATGTTTCAAAGAAGTTTTTCTTATATTCTTAAAAGAAAGAGAAAAGAAACTTGAGAAGGGTATGGTAGAGAAACCAAATATGTTGTGCATAGGTTGATCTAGATATTTGTAGATACTCCTTTTTGGCTTGGGAGAAATGACCTAAAAATAGGAAATCACTCAAATCAAATGGTTTGATTAGTTAGATAGTAGGATGGATTACCTAATGAGCTATATCTAAGAAGCGTGAGATTCCTTGGAGGTTGTCAATCCACACTTCTAAATAATTAAGATCAAAAATCAAAAGATAAAGTACTTGCATAAATAATAGAAGGACTAAATTAGATAAAAAAAGTTCTTGATAAAATAATATATGTAATTGAATAATTATATTAATAAGTGAGTCAACACTAATGCTAAATAAGTCAGGTATGGTTTAGAAAATGGGTTAAGGATCTATGATCATGCAGGGAGAAAAAATTAGATTTGGTTGAGGTCTATTGGGTGAAAATAGATTGTTGTTATTTTATCACACATTGACCATCAGTGGTTGGGGTGACCATTGGTGGTTAGGGTAACCATCAGTGGTTGAGGTAACTGTCAGTGGTTAGGATAGACTATTGGTGGTCAAATTGACTATTGGTGGTTATTTTGGGTTGGGTATGGTCAAGAAAAGGCTATTTAGATGAGGTTACAAAATGAAATTTTGAGAGATGGATTTGGGTTGGGTTGATGGAAAAATATAAACAAAATAATTAAATGTTTAAAAATAGATATTTATCTTTTTAGTTTTTAATCTGATGAATGGTTGAGGTGGTTAGTAGATAAACTCATTGATGGAGTCTAGGGCAATTTTAGTCTTATAATGGTACTTGGATGTTGACCAATAGGTAGTAGGAATTTATATATCTATCATACTTACTGGTTCACTAGATCACTGGAAGAACACCTACAAAATGAATTTTGATTCAAGGGGATCTGGCTTTGGATATGGATGAATGATTGATTTTGGACCTCCCTATTCACCCTCTCTTCCTCTCTCTTTATAGGAGGGAGGATAGGTGCAACAATATTTTGATAAGAGATTAAACAAGTAGTTTAAATTTAGCTTTCTTAAGCATAGCTTGCACACCAATTAGATGATATAAATATAAAAAAGTAATATAGAGTTGATTTGAGTTTTGACTATTTAGTCAGTGGAAAATTGACCATTGGTGGTTAGGCCTAACCATCGATAGTTAAGGTGACCATCGGTAGTTAAGAGTAAAAGGCTAAGTTTAGTCAAGGTGGGTTAGTTTTACTTAGGTTTGGATTATTTTTTAAAGGTTAAGGTTTATCCCTAGGGGATATAGGGGTTTTTCAACACTTAAAACCATAGTTTATGGTTTTCTAGTGTCTACATTTTGCCCCTTTTTGTTATGTAGTTTGTATCAGTGAATGATAAAACAAAAATAGAGTGTAGGTTAAGGGTTTTGTTGACTTTAACATGGGAAGATATGTTCACCCTCAAATCAAGAGTTGATGAGGTGAAATATAATTGGGTGAAGGTTTGATAAGTGATTAAATTGATGTTGACTTGGTGGTTGATAGGTTGGGTACTAAAGTGCAAACACGTGCACAAGGGTGGCAAAGTATGATAGCTAAGATCACACAATGACTATGTTATCATGATTGGTAAAAATAAGGTTTGTATTGGAAGGACAAGTGATAATTAGACCACATGATGGTTAGGCTACACTCATAAACTAAAGTCTCCTAGACAAATTTAGTGTTTTTATGGTTATCTAAGGTAAGAAGTGCTCTCATGAAGACACAAATTGGTTTGGTGTGTATAAAGTAGATCAAGTTCAAAATGTTAAACTTGGAAATTTAGTTGTTATAGTTAAAAGGACCAAGGCAAGGTCATCAAAAAACATGTGAGATTCAACCCAAAATGGCTAGTCGTGAGGTTTCCATGGTGTATTATGTTTGTTGGAGAAGGCAATCTCCTATGGTGGGCACTTGATTTGGTATTGGGTAAAAACATTGTATAAAAAGTTGTTAGTTGGAAGAAAAACCCTAATAGGCTAATAATAAATGGTTAGGGTTGATGCTTGGGGTCAACCATCGATGGGCACCCTAACCATCAATGGCTAGGAATTAACCCTAAAAGGGTAAGGACAAAAAGTGTTACCATAACTTTAGATTGTTCATTTAATCATTTTGACTTTTGGTGATGAAACATTGGTATTTTTTTAGAGAATTATGATGGTGTTTTCTAGTGCTTAATTGGGTGAGGTTGATTACATTGGCTAGAGGTTACATTGATGAGGATGTAGGGTGGGTGAGGTAGGGAATATGGCCAAGCCATAGGTCCCAAAGTTCCTCCTTGATGATGGCTGAGGAATGAGGTAGGTAGTGTTTTGAATTGGGAGGTGGTAGATGTAATTGGACAAATGCATTTGTATTTGAATATGTTGTTTGTAGTATATTTAATTTATGGGTAGTGATTGACCTAAGTTTATGTTTTGGTAGTTTGGTGGTTGAATTTGAGGTTGAATTTGAAATTAGTGAGGGTAGGGTAGTGAAGGCATGGTAGAATAGGTATATGTTGAAGTTTTTTGTAGGATTATTATTATTAAGTGGGTGTTTGGGATGGGTAGGGTTTGGAGGTTCCATCAGTGATCACCCATCATGATCATTAGTGGTCACCATCAACCATAGATGGTCGATAAAGGATTCTCAAGGGTTGGTTGACCATCAGTGGTTGACTATAGGAATAGTTGACCGTTATCAATTGAGTTTTTTTTAATTATTTTAAAGGTGAAGGTTATGTGTTTGTTAGGTTAGAGGATGGATGGGTAATGGATGATAGTATTAAGTGCTATTGGTTAAGTTTGAATGTTAAGGTTAGCTATTGGGGTAAGTGTATGAGTGGTAGTAGGTTATAGTTAATAGTTAAGGTAGAGAGGTTGGATGCCCTAGGTAAATGTCATAATGTTGATAATAAATTAATAATTAATGGTAATGGTTAAGGATAATAGGTTAGGGTGAAGGTTTATTGTTCATGTAATGGTCAAATGATATAGTTTGATAGGTAATGGTTTTAAGAGTAAAGCTAGGTGTCTGAGGTAAAAAAAGGTATATTGTGATAGGTTAAGAGGGGTGATGTAGATAAGTGGTAGGAATATTTTATAGTAGGAAAATGTTTATAAGTGGAATTGATTGGAATTTAGGAGGAATGCATAATAGGTAGAGTTTATAGGGAAGATAGAACTTTAGTCTATGAACTAATATTTTCTAATCAAATTTTCTAGGCATGAGAGAGGACCTAAATTCAAGACTAAGTGCCCCATATATTTGATGAGATTCATTGAGGTATGACCACTAATGATTGGGCCCATATGGAGGAGGTGGGTCTTAGTGGTATGATGCATTACCAACACATGCCATAAGATGTGGTGATGATAGTAGCACTTATCAAGAGATGGAATCTTACCACTAACATATCTATACTTCTAATAGGTGAGATGACTATCCTACCTGAGGATATACATAAGATCATGCAGCTACCCATACAAGGTGAGATGATCGAACACATTAAGAGTGATGAAGAAGATGATTTCATGGGCTTTTATATAGGGATGACCTTGATTTTTTGAGGTGGCATGTACTTTATTTTTATTACACACAATTATATTAGAGGTATAGGGATGCGAGGTGGATCCTAACTATGATGAAAATAATAATCACTTGCTCTACATTATCTAATTCTAATAGTAGGAGGTTTCTTCATTTGTTATTAGGGGTGCTAGTGGAGATGTTTTTGGGTTTCATAGTGTTTTCATGGGCACCTATGTTTTTGGTTCATATTTATAGATAGTTATGGGGATTATGAACCCATAAAAGGCATGGGACTAGTATTGACTTCAT
Organism: Torreya grandis; assembly: GCA_037957365.1. Classification (NCBI taxonomy): domain Eukaryota; kingdom Viridiplantae; phylum Streptophyta; class Pinopsida; order Cupressales; family Taxaceae; genus Torreya; species Torreya grandis. The sequence goes on along the minus strand of JARHVA010001285.1, from coordinate 1,093,990 downwards.
TCTTCGCTATTTGGCTTATGAGTAAATCTAGGTGTTGAGGTCGATAGGGCTAATGTGGGAGGGTTATGCTCAAATGGGCTTCTTCTAAGTAGATTTATGATGTGGAGATATTATTTTTTCCTCTAAAAACCAAGTGGAGGGGTTCATAATATAGACTACTTTAGGGGCTTACTGGATGGCTTGGTTATTGGAGATGTGACTTGGAGACCATACAGTAGGCTTTTAAGATGGGCACACTATGGCCAACACACATTGTCCCTATAGAGTTATAGATGGATATATGGTAGGAGGGATGGTGAGATAAATTTGATATATTTTTATAGGCTATGGTGATATTCAACTTGGTATAGGGTATCCTAGGGGTATAGGAGGGAGGATGCAGAGCTCCTACTACCTTTTCCATAACTAGTTCAATTTTTTATTGATCATGAAGAACTCCTAATGAGGCTAGAGATAGATGATGCAGGTATTATGGATGGTTACCTTGTATGGTACTAGATATTATATGCTATATACGATATTTGTAGAGGAGATGGTAGTTGATAGGCTATGGATATTGACCTAGCTAGTGGAGGTGGTCAATAGGTGCAAGTATAGGGGGTTACCCCAAATATGCAAGTAGTGAATAGTGAGAAGGAATACACACAAGTGGAAATAACCATGGCATAATCTTTTATGATATCATTATAGGCATTACTGATATTAATATAGTGCTAATTAGTAAATGTTACATGTGATAGAAATTAGGCCAGAGCTACACTATATCTAGTGACAAAGGAGAGAGATTCTCTTCAATAGATAGGGGTAGAGCATCAATATAATTTACACCAATAGGGACTATCCCTATGTAGAGATATATATAAACTATGCATGAGATACACATTATTATGAGGCCAAAGTCTTCAGGCATTATCTAGATGAGCCTTGATGGGGTGAATACATGGCTAAGATTGTAGGTGGTGTAGGTATAATGATTTTAAGTCAATGGGCCTCATTTACAGGTGTCCAAGTAGGTATAAAAGGATAGGCTCTAAGGGGTAGTGGTGTACTAGGAGGTAGTGGTGCCTTAGGTTCTTAGTTTATTTAGGAGACTTTATCCTTATTATGTATATGATTTTTGATACTAGCCAATGAGCCGATGTAGCAAGATGTATATTTTAAAAGAGATATGCATATTATTATAATTTATGATGTTTATTTATGAGACATAGATGTTTTATGACTTATGGTTCATAGTTATGATGTTCATGTTGATTATTGTGATGTTATATTGATGATGGTTATTATTATAATGATGTGAATGCGGACTCACCTAGCTAGGTATGTGTTAATATGTCCCTTTATTCATGTTTATGATAATTTTTGGTTATGGATTTGATGTTATCTTATGTGATTATGATGAGAATATTATTTATTGATTACTAGGATGATGTTTATGAGATTTGTGATTATGGTTCTAGATGATGTTATGTATGGATGTGATGATTTAATTTCATGTTTGAGATGATCATGTTTATGATGATGATGTTTATGATGAAATTTTATGAGTATAGGATTCTCATTTAGATTTAGACATGAGGTAAAAAGTGGTTTTATTTCTCATTGTTTATGAATGTTATGATGTTGATATGATGTTGATGTTATGGATTTTGATGATGATGTTATGATATGTGGATATGATTATGGTCATTTTGTTTAAAGTGAATTGCATAAGGAAAGTTAAATAACAAAACTAGATGTGAGAAAGATAAGATAATCAAGAGACAAATGTCTAAGAGAATATATCAACCAGTATGAGAGGATAAGAGGAGAGAATGATGATTTTTTTTTGGAAAGGACTAAATAAAATGGATTGGATTAATGAATATAATCCCTTCAAATTATTTGCATTAGTGTTTATTAGTTGGTTCAAAAAGTGTCTTGATCATATTATGTCAAGTGAGCTCAAAAATCTTTTGCTTAGAGTGGATAAAGGGGAGATGGATGAAAATGTAACCTTCTTTTAAGACTAGCATGCCTCATATTAAGGTTACCAGAGAGACATTATAAACAAGTCCATGTTATATAATATGTATATTTATCAATGTAGGAAGTCTAGTTATGAGAGCTGATTTTGGCTTTCAAAATTATGTTGCTTTTTTTTATGTTTGATAATGGGTCTTTTAAAAAAAAATTGTTGCTTGGGAGGGTTTGGGGAATTTGATCAATGCAATAAATTTCCCAAAAATTTATATGATTTTGACAAATTCTTTACTCAACCATCCTTCAAGGGAGCGGTCTAAGTTTGTGTGCTTTGTTTAATGCTTTTGGTAGCTATCCTTCAATGGAGAAGTGTACCTTACTTTGAGAAATTATGATGTGATTTTGGTATCTATCCTTCAAGGGAGTAGTCTAAAAATGTTAGAGAGTGACCCATATTAGTTATTTTTATTTTTTTCTTTTGATGTCATGGACTTGCTTATATAGGCTTAAAAGGTCACATTTTATGAAGGCAAAACTAAAATCAAAAGAAGTTGATTAGGTATAAGAGAGGTGTTGTAATTTGAACCTACACCCAATGAGGAGATGGGAAAATCTTCTCCTCATTCAAGTGAGAAAATTGAACCACTTCAAGGTTGTGGGTATCCCTATTTGGAGTTGGATCTCTAGATTAGGGGATATCTCCCCTTGATGTATCAATAAAGCTTTAATCCTACTAATAAGCTTGGGGAATGAAAAGGGATAGAGATAACAAGAAAATAAACCTATAATATAGAGGTGATACACCAAAATATTTGATCTACTCATACCTTATCATGCACTTTGAAACAAGGACAAGTTACATAACACTTCACTCAATATTGACTCTCTCTCTCTCACATCAGTGTTTCAACATGGGGTCTAAGAGATAGTATAGATTAGGAATACTTAAGCAATAGGAATTCCAAGACACTCTTTTGAATTAGCTATTCACTATATCTACAACCTCACTTGACACTTATTATTGACCTGCACTAAAGAGATCCTAAAACACTAGGTATTAATAAGAACGACATGTGAAGGTCGATTGAAACCACACTTACACAAGACTAAAAACTATCATTTACAATTAGTGAATTAATTTAATGAGGTAAAATTACTTGTATTTATTGGTTCAAGGCAAAAATTTGATAGGGCTTCACCATACCTAGTAGAGAGATTCCTATACAATTCTAAAATGGATTCATTTATAGAATTTCTGAGAATAGAAAAGAGGGAAGCTCAAAGGTTGTAGAAAAACATGCTCAAGATTGAGAAAAAAAATAGTTATATTGCACATATGGTTGAGTGGGAAGAATAAAATGAATGTATCTTGAGATAGATGTCCATGTAAAATCATGGTAAACTCTTCTAAAATGGTGTAATGACTCTTCTATTGTCCTTTATCAAATTTCCTCCATCAAAGACCATCCATGATAATTTGAAACTATCAACAAGGGAACTGACACACAACACTACTTGAGGGAAATGGAATTCATTTAGATAGTTAGAAAATGCTTTCCCTAACTACTAACCATCCTCTAGACACCTATGTTTATGATTTTATTAAAGCCCTTTGATCTGGTTGGCTACAAATAATGACTCAAACCATTGACCTGCATATTATTTTCTTATTCTATCTACACCAAATGCTTAGTATTATACCATTTGTCACCTCAAAATTTGTCCCCAGGTTCCCACCAAGCTTTTTAATTCCAACAACTAGCCCATGACCCTAAAGTTGATGTCCATGGACCCATCATGAATTGCTTTAGGATATTCTCCTTTGACACTTTTCTATTTCCCTTATACTTTTATTTTTTGGTAAATTTCCCATGGACTTAATGTATTCCACCAAATATCTTTAGATTTTTTTTTTCCCCTTGTATCAGATAAAATGTCTAAAAGAATTAGAATTAGCCCTTTTTCAATGCAGACATTTTTTTGGACTTTTGCTAAGTACCCTTTTCTAAGGTAAAGTACCCTTTGGATTTTGAGAAATAGATGTTTGTATTTATTATAATGTCTTTTAGAAATATTCTAAATGGTCCCTTTACCCTTTTGCTAAGAAAAGTGCCCTTCAAATTTATAGAAATAGACCTTCAGAGTTCTTGTAAATGAATCTTAAGAAAGGAAAATTTTCCCTTTGAGTTTTTATAAAATGTCCTTTCAAAAGGAAAATAACCTTAATTTTTTTTTAAATTCCCTTTTGGATTTGAAATGGGCCCTTTCTCCAAGAAAAATACCTTTATAATTCTGAAAACACCTCTTCAAGGATTGTAGGATGCCCTTCAGAAAAATTAAAGTTCCCTTCAAAACAATTAAAGTGCCTTTTAGAAAAATTGAAGTGGACAATTTTCCCAAAATACTTTTGGCCTTTAGCCTAAAAAAATATACCCTTTGGGAAAATTTCTTTAGACAAAATGTCTGAAATAATTCCTAACACTTAAATAAAAAACCCAAAATCAAAACCTTCAAAGGAATGAACACTTGTACTTTTGCCATAGGTTTTTTATGGAATACTTCCTTAAAATGAATTCTAAATACTAGACCTAGACAAAAGTTATATATTTGGATGGTCCAGCTTTCATATAGGGGTGCCCAATTTTGACCTGAAGGGCCAAAATTTGGTCAACAAATTAGTGAATCATAGGAGTAATATGCTTGATATATTGACCAAACTAGTAGCCTAATTATTCTATTGGGCATGGAGTCATCTAAGGAATAAAATAAACAAAAAACCTTAACCATGACTATAAACCTTGATCAAAAATACAATTAGTTACTACCTCAACCACACAAAGGGAAATAACACACACAACAAGTAAGCAAACTCACAAGACACACACATGTGCATAAGCACTTAAGGGAAAAATAAGACACAATATAAAGGAAATAAATATGTACATTAATCTTGATTATAAATCCCTTACTAAATCAAAAAGGAAGTATCTTAGGTCTCCTTCCTCATTAGATGAGTAAGGGTGCCAGGCATGCTTCTTCTTAGATGGGGTGTTATATGACTCTTTCTTCCTATTTACTCTTTTCCTTTGTTCATCATCTAATGGATCCATCTCCCACGTATTTCCAAAGTATGAAAGGTCTTCTTAAACTTCAAATAATGCCTTAAGCTTCTACCCCTTCATCTTAACATGACAAATCTAAAAATCCATGCATGGAGCAGCTTGTTGCAAATTCATCTCTCCTTGAAGGATCTTATCATCATTTTCCATTCTAATAATCTCTTATAAATATATAAGGATAATTATATTAGAAGAATTTGAAGGTGTTTCTTGATTTCATTCTTCATGAAGATTGTTGGAGGTGGTTGCATAGGTGGATGTAGAGACAAACTACAAGTTATCTTCCAAAGGCCTAAAATCATCATATATTGCTCGATTATGATCCAAGTTCTCTCCATGATCCTTCTCTTCAACATGTATTTATTATCTCTAATTTATAGATTACTTTCCTAGGATCTTGGTCTTTTCTTCCTTTTGATACTCTTGAAACATTTGCATGTAAATATGCCACATGTCCTCCTTTTGAGCCACCTCTTCTTGTTTACCATGACTAGTCATCTCTAAGGGGTTTGTAGGTTCTTTCAGAGATTCAAATTCATTACATATTCTCTCAAATCATTTCCATATGTCATCATCGTTTAGTTATCCTGTGTCATGAAAAGGAGAGACAAAAAAGGCCATTTCTTCTTCTTCTTTAGAGTCTAAGAGAACTTATTACAAGGCATATTTCCCAACACCAGGTGATTATTATTTCATGTCCTCACAACCTAACTTATCCTCACCATAACTCAACCCTTATTCATCCTCAATCTAATATAATATTTTAATCTCATCCTCCCTTCTAGTGACATCAACCTTAGGCACTTCAAAAATAGGGAGCTTAGCCAAAGGGGATTCCAAAGTAGCAAGACAATTATCAACATTAGGGAGGAAACCTTGATCAGTTAGAGGGAGTGTAAGGATGGATTAAATTGTCTTTGAGGAGGGTTAGAAGGGTGTTTAATGGTTCTAAATGTCTCTTCCCTAACATCTTTTTCATTTAAACATGACTTGTTCTTTTCCTCGTGAGCTACCATCACATATTTCCATCTTGAGAAGGTAGGTTCAAGGATATTTTTATGGGATTGAGGGGTTAATGAAGGGGTGAAAGATATATTTATGAAACTTGGAGTTTATTTGGGATTTTCATCTTGATTTCAAGTTGGAGAAGCAGGTTTAGATAATTCACTTTCAGCTGCCATGATAGGTTTCATCCACATCTAATTTGCCAACTCAATTTACCTTTCAAGGTAAGCTTAAAAACTCAATTTTTCTTCTTCACAATATTCCCCAAGTGTGACATTCTAATCCATCATGATATATTATTTCCCTTGGCCACTTTCTTGAATGTGTTTCCAAGAGGAAAAGTTATGGGCAAAGGATAAAAAATGTGGGACACCTTGAGGCTGCCAAGATGGAGGTTGTTCATAAGCTCTCAACCTTTCTTATAGGTGGAAGATCAAACCAAAAATATCAATAATATCATTAGAAAGACATTTACAAGTAGCTTTCTCTATATGGATCCATTCATTTTTTACTTGCTCCAAAGCTTCTGTCACACTCTTGACACAAACTCTAGGGATAATTTGACCATAACCACACCTAGTGTTAAGGTATAACATATATTATTTATAACCAAGGAGAGTTATTTTGAAACTAAAAATGGAATGGCTTGGAGGAGATATGTGGGATAGATGGAGCATAAACTTGATAGGTTTGGTCATTAACAACATTTGATTGATGAGGATCATGATAAGGATGGACAAGAACTTACTCATAATCAAGAGGAAGAGGCAAATCTGGACATAACTCCTCAACTTGTGTTAAAACAATATCAAACTCACAAATCTCCATGAATCACTTCACAAATGAGTATGGAACAAGAAAACAACTTCAATTTGTATACTTAGGTTGCTTAACCAATAGATATTTATGTGGAGTCACCATTAATGTTTATTAGAATTCCCTCCAAAGTCTGATGTCTTAAGGAGAACACCAAAAATCCTCCAAAAATGGACTTAATAGACCCACTAGGCATGGAAAAAACTATTGTCACTTGAAATTCATCTAATGAGGAGATGGGAAAAGCTTCTCCTCATTCAAGTGAGACAATTGAACCACCTCAGGGTTATGGGTGTCCCTATTAGAAGGTGGATCTCTAGATTAGGGACTAGCTCCCCTTGATGCATCAATAAAGCTCCAATCCTACTACTAAGATTGGGGAATGAATAGGGATAGAGATAACATGAAAATAAACCTAGACTATAGAGGTGATATAACAAAATATTTTATCTACTCATACCTTATCATGCACTTTGAAACAAGGACAAGTTACATGTACACATCACTCAATATTGACTCCCTCTCTCTCTCTCACATCAATGTTTCAACATGGGGTCTAAGAGATAGCATAGGTTAGGAGGAATTAAGAAATATTCATTCCAAAACACTCTATTGAATTATCTATTCACTATATCTTCAACCTCACTTGACACTTCTTATTGACCTATAATAAAGAGATTGTAAAACACTAGGTATTAATAGGAGCAACATGTGAAGGTCGATTGAAACCACACTTTCACAAGACTAAAATATATCATTTACAATTAATCAAATGCTTTAATGAGGTAAAATACTTTTATTTATTGGTTTAAGGCACAAATTTCATAGGGATTCACCATAACTAGCAGATGGATTCCAATATAATGCCAAAATGGATTCATTTATAGAATTTTAAAGAATAGAAAAGAGGGAAGCTCAAAGGTCATAGAAACACATGCTCGAGCTTGAGAATAGAAAAAATTATGCTACACGTATAGTTGAGTGGGAAGTAGACAATGAATTTATCTTAAGATAGATGTCCATGTAAAATCATGGTAGACTCTTTTGAAATGGTGTAATGGCTCTTCTATCATCCTTTATGAAACTACCTCCATCAAAAACCATCCATGAGTATTTGAAACTATCAACAGGGAAGCCAACACATAAAAATAATCAAGGGAAATATAATTCATTTTTATAGTTAGAAAATGTTTTCCCTAACTATTATCCATCGTCTGGACATCTATGTTTATGACTCTATGGTAGCCTTTTGATTTGGTTAGCTTTCAACAATGACTCAAACCATCAATCTACCTATTTTTTACTTTCTTTGTCTACACCAAATGCTTGTAAATTTTCCATTTGTCACCTCCATGTTTTCTCTTAGGTTCCTACCAAGATTTTTAATTTCAACAGCTAGCCCATGACCCTAAAGTTGATGGCTGTTGACCCGTCATGAATTCCTTTAGGATATTTTCCTCAGACACTTTTATGTTTCCCTCAGACTTTTATTTCCCTTGAAATTTTATTTTTTGTTCACATTCCCATGGAATTAATGTCTTCAACCAAATTTATTTGTATTTTTTTGTTTCCCCCTGTATCAGACAAAATGTATGAAATAATTAGACTTAGCACTTTTTTAATGCAAATAATTTTCTTGACTTTTTCTAAGTGCCTTTTTTTGAAGGGAAAGTGCTCTTTAGATTTTGATAAATAGACCTTTAGAGTTATTTTAAATGTATTTTATAAAAAATTTAAATGGTCCCTTTTCCCTTTTGTCAATAAAATTTCCCTTTACATTTTTAGAAATAGACATTCAGAGTTCTTGCAAATGAACCTTCCAAAAGGAAAATTGTCCCTTTGAATTTTTATAAAATGCCCTTTCAAAAGGAAAATACCCTTCAAGTTTTTTTAAAATGTAATTTTGTCTTTAAAATGGGCCCTTTCTCCAAGAAAAATACCTTTATAATTCTAAAAACACCCCTTTTGAAGGATTACAAGATGCCCTTACGAAAAATTGAAGTGTCATTCAAAAAAATTGAAGTGGACAATTTTCCTAAAAGTCTTATGACCCTTAGCCTAAAGAAAGATACCCTTTAGTAAAATTGCTTTGAATAAAAAGTCTAAAACAATTCCTAACACTTAAATAAAAAAACCCAAAAATAAAACCTCTAAAATATTAAACACTTGTACTTTTACCATGGGTTTTGTGTAGAACACCTCCTCCAAAGGAATTCTACATATTGGACCAAGCCAAAAGGTATAGACTTAAACCACTAATATTTCATATAGGGGTGCCCAATTTGGACCTAAAGGGCCAAAATTTGGTTAAAAAGAGGTTTAGGTGACAACTACCATGGGAATCCATCCTAGGAAAGGGGTGGAAAGTACCATGAAAATTGTGACATGGGTAGAGCCTTGGTACCCATTATTCAAGATTAGGCTATGATTTTGATAGATAATCACATGAATTAGTTTTAAATCATTTACCCCTAAAATAGGAAGATGAATGTTGTTCTAAATATAGGGATGAGCTTAAGTGAGACAAAAGGTGAGTTTTATCATTTTTAATAAAAAAGGTATGTAGATGTGAAACATTGAGGGGCTCAGGATCTAGGTTTCCCTCCAAAGAGGATAACCTATAAGCTCGTGATCCATACTTATGAGTTATGATATAAGGTCCAATACAATTGAAAACAAACTTTCCTCACTTACTTTTCTCCATATTGGTGACATGTTGCTTTTTATTTAGGATGAAGTATCTCATATTGAATTATTGAACTTTAATGTGTTTATTATAAACATTCTTGACTTGATCTTGATATACATGAAGATTGGTTAGTGTTGCTAAATGACACTCATCAAGTATCTCAAATTGGGCTAAATTTTCTTGATGATAATCAATTTTATAGATGAGATATCATAGGGATATGCAAAGAGATGGGATTTGAAATTTAAGAGGCAAGATGACCTATCTTATAAAAACTAGAGAAAAGGGATATCACCTGCAAATGTTTGAATACTAGTACAATATGGCCATAAGGTAAATGGGATATGTAAATGTCAATCGCATCAAATGTGTTAACCATTTTAGTTATCATGTTATTTATATTTTTCTTAGAGGCTTCCACCTATCTATTTGGTTAAGGATGATAGGGTGAATAGAAACTCAACATGATGTCAAATTCATCACAAAGACCTTGGACTTGTTTGTTTTCAAAATATTTGGCATTATTGATGATGATTTTGTAGATAAAAATGAAATGATAGATGATGTGATGATTGACAAAGTCAATAATATTTTCATCTTTAGTTGAGATAAGATGAATAACCTCTACCCATTTAGTAAAGTAATCAGTCATAGTGATGATAGAATGATGTAACTATGAAGAATAGGGGTTAATTTCACTAATAAGGTCTAGACCCCATTATGAGAAGGGCCAAAAATATATGGATACATGATTACTATGGCTAGGTACGTGATGTAAATTGGTGTGTTGTTGACTTTGACACTCTTTTTCACATAATCACAGTAGTCTTGGTTAAGGGTAGGATAGTAATAGCTAAGGTGAAGGATGTGTTTAGCAATGTTTAGGCCACTAAAGTGTCCCCCATAGATCCCATCATGTGTTTCCATAATAGCATGAAAGGCTTTATGACTATGCAAGAAGTAGAAGAGGAGACCATCAAAGTTGAGTTTATAAATAATTTCCCTCAAAATGTTATAACATGAGGTACTATAGATAAATTATCTTAGATCATTGTTGGAAAGACTGAAAGGAATGATGGAAAGGTTAAGATAGTCAAAGGTCTTCTAATACCAAAGGTCAGGTTGGGTCTCTTCCACATTGAAGATGGTGGGAGAGTCTGATTAGACATAATAGGGATGGATAAGTTTGTGGATAATGATAGATAGCTTAGAGTTAGAGGATGTAGATGGGATCTGAGAGGAGAGGGAATCCATGATATCAAAAAACTTGTTCATAGATCATGGGGTGGTTTAGATATGGTAGTGTTCAAGTGATGCTAATAGTATGTTAGCTAATTATTTGTACTATTACAAAACAACATTCTTACACTTGTAAGAGCCATTGATTTTATTGACCACTAGTTTGGAGTTGCCAAATATGTTGATCATTTTGACTCTAAAGGCTAATGCAATTTGAATGCCAATCACTAGGACTTCATACTCGGTCATATTATTGGTACATTAAAAATCTATCTTGAAAAATAAAGGAAGATGCTCACTATGAAGGGGGATAAGGATAATGTAAGCTCCCCTACCACATTTACACTTTGATCTAGCTAAGAACATGGTTAATTAATGGGTGAAGTTTACCTAAGAGAGGGTGACAATGGACTCATTAGGGAATTCAAGGGAAGTAGGTTAATTATTTACTAATAGTGCTTCAGCCAATTGGTTAACAATGACTTACCCTTTAATTAACTTCTAACGAAGAAAGTCAAGGTAAAAATCAGCTCAAAGCATGATCCACTTGGCCATACATTGGATTTGGTATGGCTTGGAGTGTATATACTTTAGTGGGTTGATATTGGTTATGACATAGGTCTTGTGGTTAAGAAGGTAGTGGTTAATTTTGGTGGCCATGAAGACCAAGGCTAGGTAAAGTTTCTTAATATGGGTGTACTAAGTTTCATATTATAAATGTGTGTGACTAATGTAGTAAATGGATTAATCTTTATGTTTTTCATCGTAATGAGCAAGTATTGTCCCTAATGAGTGGTCAGTGATAGAGATATAAAGGTAGAAAGATTGATCTTCCTTGGGAGGAGTGAGGAGAGGTGGAGATAAAAGGTATTATTTAAGTGAATCAAAGGCCTTTTGATAGTCATTCAATTAAAAGATACAGCCTTATTTAGAAGGTGATAGAAGGGTTGGAATTAGTTTAAGATCTAGGAGATAAAGTGACAAATGGCTTGGAGCTTCCCTTATAAACTATGGAGTTGATTAAGGTTGATTAGAGGAAGCATGTTTAAGATTGCTTTAATTTTAGTGGGACCAACTTTGATTCCCTAAAGGGAGATGATAAGTCTAAGGAATTTTCCTAATAAGACTCTAAAAATAAACTTTTTGGGGTTTAGGTGGACATGGTAATGGATGAGTTGCTTAAAGATAATAGTGAGAATGGCCAAATGGTCATTATGGTATTTGGATTTCCCAAAGTCACCAGTATAGTCTTAGACAATTTTGTGAATAAGGTTATGGAAGATGTAGGTCATAACACATGGGTAGGTTGTACCCACATTTTTTAGTCCAAAAGGCATGGCCCTATAGCATAAGGCCCCCATGGGGTGATAAAGGTAGTTTTTTGTTTTTATTTGAGGGAAATTAGGATTTGATTGTAACTAGAGAATCTATCCATAAGAGATAACATCTCATGATCACTTGTAAGATCAAATAGTTAGTCAATGCTAGGTAAAGGAAATTCATATTTTGAGAAAGTAAGGTTGAGGTCATGAAAGTCCACATAAATGCATATTCCCCCTGTGGCTTGGGTGATAAGCATAATGTTTGAGACCCATTGGGGATAGTCAACAGGTTGAATGAGTTGATTAATATGAGACATTATAGCTCTTCTTTGATGATAAGGGATATGTGAGGGTGAATTCACTAATGTTTTTTCCTAATGGGATTGAAATCATGGTTTTTAACTATGCTATGGGTAGTGATGGAAGGGTTGATTCCTAGCATGTCATTTTAAGTCTAAACAAATGTTATGCTTTAGTCTTACAAGAAGGAGGGGAGTACCTAAAGTTCTTCATAATTTAGTGATTGGCCAATTTTGACAATGTGTTGGTTATCTAGAGTACCCAAGTTGATATCCATTATGGATTCATCCAACATGGTAAAATTATTAGGAGGAAGGGATTTATAGATAGAAGAATCTAGTACACCAAGATAACTTAGAATGGAATCATCATCCTGACACTGAATGGTATTAATGGTAGGAGAGTCCTTTTATATCATCTTAGGATGAGTCAAAGGGATAGTTATGGTTTCCATACCATTTTGATAAGTCCAGAGTATAAGGTTTATCATGTTGATGAAAGAAAAAATTTAGGGGGGATGATGTTAGAATCCTCAGCTATCAATGGTGGAGTGGATGTCGAGGATGGGATTTCCTTGTCAATAATGGTAATGGGAGATGGATTTGTTTTTTGTTTAGGTGACATGAACCAAGGCCATGATTTTCATGAGGTTTTTAGGTTTTAATTGGAATTATCTCATGTAACCCATGTTTTTACCAACCCAGATCAAATTCCTTCTAGGCACACCAATAGATGTATGTTTTTGTAAAGTTTAGTTTGTCTAGATAGGAGAAGCTAGAGGTGTATGGTTGAGGGGGAAAAGAGGTGTAAAAAGTGTTAAGGGGTTTATCAATTACCCCATAGATAAAATTTGTTTGATAAGTTGAAGGTCCAAAAAGAATAATGGTTTTAATATTGGGGTCATAACTAGGTTAGTGGTCAAGATTCTCATACTCTTAGGAGTAGGGAAAGCATAAAGGGTCAAGAGGTGATACTCCCCCAATGAAATATGTTGGAAGGTTGATTAAAAATGGTCCCTTGTGGGGATTTGGGTATAATGAATGGATGAATTAGTGGATGCTTCAGTGGCATAGGAAGATGTGGCCTCATATTTTACCAGTGAAGGTTTGTTGGATGGAGGAAGGAGAAGGTCATTGGGTCGGTACATCATATTGAATGATGTAAAGGGATTGGGGTCATATTTTATGGTAATAACTTGACCTTCATGCTCAAATTTGATTCATTGATGTAGGGTAGATGGCACAAAACACATATAAAAAATACAAGGGCATCCTAATAAGATGTTATACTAGAATTATCCTTCTACTACATAAAAGAGATCATGAAGTGTGTGAGGTCCTAGGTGAATGTGGAGGATAAGATTTCCTAGAGTTATGACCATGGCATCAGTGAATTATCATAGCACTATTTATGTTTCTAACATGATGTTCTTGGGTAATTTGAATTGGTTTTAGGCATGGTAGGAAATGATGTTTATACTATCCCATCCATCAATCATAACCCTTTTGATGTGGGTCTAGCTAATATAGGTGGTAATGGAGAGAGGAAGATCTAGATCATCTAGATGGATAGAGGGTATTTATTAATCCTTGAAGGTAACAAGGTTAGAAATGTGAAGAACTCCAATAAAGGTTCTTAAAGGTTATGGGTATTCCACTCAAAACTCTATATATTCTAACACTTCTATCATTTCTTGATGGTGGTGGGGTGAGGTATTTATTAGTACATTAAAACTCATCCTCACTAGCATTTGCTGAGGCTATTTCATAACTAATAGTTGGATTGATTTAGATATATTAGAGTGAGAGGGTCCTAAGATGGACACTTTAGATTTGGTTGAAGGTGAAGGTGGCTGGGTAGAAGAAGATAGATATATCCATAGAATGGACACCTTTATCTTCCTCTTATCCTTTGGTTGAGCCTATGATTATGTGACCACATGGATGGTATGGATTAGGGGAGGGGTCAGGATAGGTGATTACATCGGTTCCTCTTCACTCTAAGATGAGAGTGGAAGGGTAAGTATGTCTTGGTTGATGATTGTTGGTTCTTGGATTGATGTTAGGCTTAATAGAGGCTCATCTAATAATACATCATCCTCATGATATAGATGATGGGCTAATGCTTGGAGAGCCTTAAAATTATTTATGTCATGCCCAAGTGTTTTATGGTATGAAGATACTAATTTTTCATTGTACCAAGATGGTTTAGGACTGTGTGGGTCAAATGGTCTGATATGTGGAAAGGTTAAGCAAGATGTTTGTAATAACCTCTATATGATGGTGGATTAAGACTCAATAGATGGTAACAGAGGCATGGAGGCATTAGGTTTAATAATGGGTGTGAAATCCCTTTTAGGAGTGGTTTTGATGGTCAAAGACTTGGGTGAAGGGGTGCCCTTAGTGGATGGTTTGGGTTTTGGGAAAGAAGTTGAGGGTTTGGGGTTAGAAAGTTTTAGTTTAGGTGTTTGAGAGATAAGTGGTTTTTTGTATCCAATTGCGAGTTAGAAGGTATGCCCATGGGTGGATAAATGAAAATAGGTGTGGATGAAAGTAAAATTGATAGTGTAATAAAAAGTGGTGTTTGGGTTTTGATTGGGATGGTTGGATTCTTGATTAAGGTAGAGAGATGAGGTCCCAAAATAAAGGTAAAATTGGAGAAGGGAGATAGAGTTTTTTTTTTGGGATCTTAGGTGGTTTTAACTTCTTTGTTACCTTATCCTAAGGTTTGTTTGGTAGGTTTAATGGGCTTAAATCCAAATTTACCAATGGGTGAGTAATGTTATGAGTAGGAAATATGTCTTGGTTCTTATTGAGTTTGGTTGGGATGGTAGAAGGTGATTTGGTGACTTTAGGTGAGTTTGGTTCTGATGGTGCTACCATAGTTTGATGGGTAGAGGTGTCTAGTGGATGGATTATAAGAAAGTGGATTTGATAGTGGAAAGGGTAGGTTGTTTTGGAAAAGAGGGCTCTTTTTGGGTTTTATATGGAAGGCCAAGTTGTTTCCAAAAGGTGGCCTGATCCAATTTAGGATCAGATATGAATTATAATTATTTAACTAATTTGGATAAGGGTTTATAAATAGGTCTAAATCCCCTGGTAGTGGATTCAAAGGATAGACCCAAGGGTGAGGGGGAGTAATTATTATCTCATCATTTTCATAATCAATAGGTTATAATATCTAAGAAGGTAATTCCTTGGTGGGATGTATAGGCAACGTGGTTTCTTCCATAGGCATGCTTACTAGATGAAGAGTGGATTATTGTATGATTGAGGAAAATGATAAAGTGTGAAGGGTTTCCTCTTTTGATGTGCAAACCAAAGGAGAGTTTGGTGACTCCACTACCTCAATAAGTGGATTGGGGGGAGAGGTGATTTAGTGAATGGTTTCCTCAATAATAAGTTCACCAAGAACCATATTGATAGTATGGGCATCATTGGTATGAGAGGATTTTGATTTGTTTTTGTTGTTGGTAGAAGGATTATGGTTGAGAAATGATTGTCTCAAGATGTCAAGTGATTGGTTTGGGGTGTATTGGGGTTATCTAATACAAGCTTCCCCTTGTCAATGAGGGTTTGGACAATGGTCTTGAAGGTGTTAAACCTACTAATGTCATGTCTAATAACCTGGTAGAAGGTGCACAATTCACTCTCTTTGTAATAACTAGGTATAGGATGAGAATAATCAAATTCTTTTAGAGGTTTGATGGGGGAAGCTATACAATATTGTATTTTAACAATTTTTCCAACACCAAAGTATATGACTCCCCAAGTAGAGTGAATTATTTTTTGTTTTTGTGGTTTGGGTTCCTAGTGTTCTGATTAGAGGAGTTAGAGGAGTTAGATTTGTTGACAATGGGTGGAGGGGCAATCTTAAGGACAACCACATTCATGGTTCCCTTATTTTTATATTTAGTGTTGGTTTGATTGTTTTTTTTTTGATGAGTAATTCTCATTCTATTTGAAGGTAGATTTTTTATTTCTTAGTTTAAACTTCCTCTCATCAATGGCCCTGATCTCTAGTTTTCATGTCATGGTTAAGGTTTCATAAAAGGTCCTAAATATTTGGACTTGTAAAGTAGAGGAGATGTGTTTGGTGCAAGCCTAGCCAAAGATTTTAATCATCTCAGGTTCGAGTATAGATAAAGAGAGTTGGTTTATGAGACTTCTCCAATGGGCTATAAAATTAGTAATGGAATTGTCATCAAATTATCGAATGGAGTAGATATTAATGATAGAGACTTTCTTAGAGATATTGATGGAAAAGTGATCTAATTTTTTTTGAGCTAGTTAGGTAAAAGAAAAGAGGAAGTGCTTTGTAATAACACTATACTAATCTAGTGCTAGGCCCGATAGAGACATGGGGAAGGTAAAAATAAGGAGAGCATCATCTTAAGAAATCATATAATACAAATGCCTAAATACTCTTAGTTGTTGCTAAGGGTCCTCCTCACTATGAAACTTCAAAAACTTTAGAAGTTCCCATTGAGGAGGGTATGGTAAAATATAAATAGATGGGTGAATTGGTTCATTACATATTTGGTCATATGATAAAACATTATGAGATCCAAAAATAGATGACTCTAAAGTAGTCATTTTATCTATCAATAGTTTGACAAGGTTAGTTTGGGGTTATGTACCCCCATAGTTATAAGGCAAGTTGTGTTTGTTTGGGTAGATGTGACATGTGGGTAGCTTATGGGGGATTTAGAAGTTTCCACATACTAGTATGTGGTTATAGGTGGTTGAGATGATACCACATATGGGTATGTGGAGATAGGTGGTTGGGTGGAAGGTAGAGGTACATAACATTTTGGGTTAGGGATGTAGCTCAGGATCTATGCAATGGGAACATGTTAAGAGATTAACATAGGTTGGGTAAGAGGTATGGTAGGGTTAGTATATAGAGGGTAAGTGGTAACTTTGGTAGTGATGGGTGGAAAGGTAGAAGGTATGGGAAGTACCAAGATCTAAAATGGAGTGGAGGTAGGTAGGCTAAGAATAATGGGAATGGTGGTGGCACTAGTAGAGGATACTCCTATAGTAAGAGAGGTATTGGTGCCCAAAGGTAAGGTTTCTCCTATACTAAGAGGGTTATTAGTTATGAAAAAAGGTGATTAGGTGTTGTTTGGTTGTGTGGGTTGGTTTTGAATGGTAATATCAATGGGGTTATTGGTAGAGGATGATGCCTAGGTGACTATAGGTTTGGTGGAGTTGGTGGATATAGAAGTATCACCCATAAGGTTGGATGGCATGATATAGGGATGGTCAATAAGTAGAACTGAAGTAGGGGTATGATGGGATATGGTGTTAAGGTAATGCTAGGGAGCTATGGGGTTATTATATAGGAAGGTGTTGAAGTCTACATCACCTTGGGGTAACCATCCAAGGGATGATGGGACTCTCAGAAGGATGAGGATAACTCTTTACATTTGAGACATACACCATAGATGAGGGAGAAGATGAAGATGGATTATTAGGAGGTGGGTCTTGATTTGCTTGGTTTATTAGTTATTTCCTAATTAAAACCATGAATGTAAGGGAAATAAGAGGATACAAAAAATCTCATAACTCAAACAAAGAGAAGACAAAAAAAGGTCAAGGAAACAAAACACACTAAAGCACATTAAATCCTAAGGTTCTTTTTAGTCTCTCTTATGTCTGATGTCTTAAGATTTAAGAATTATGTGACTAAATTGGGCTTGTAGAGTGGGTACTAGAAGAGAAGTCCTTAGTTGGTTTCAGGTTATGTTTAGTTTCTCAAAGGGTTATATATTAGAATTAGTACATGAGTCTATATTGGGGCTTACCCATCACTTCACACAACATAGTGATAATGGTGTCAGGCGCTTAGCCAAGATATATCAATTACCAAAGATTACACTCAATTAGAGAGCTTAATTGGTTCTCCCCTTGGTGATGAAATCCAAGTAGGATAGCTAAGAAAGGTGATCACTAGGCAATGAAATCTTAGTTGGGCCTTATGTCAATGTTTGATGCTTATTTAGATGTAAGTAGTTTGGTATTATATGTGTGACAAGACTAAAACTATGATTAATTACTTTGATTTATTTAAGCTATGTGAGATAAAATAAGTAAGAAAATAATGGATGCAGTTAATTTTAAGCCCAAAAAAATGATTTCATTTTATGAGTAGAAATATAATAAGAATAAATCACCTAGATGTAACTATGAACCCAAGAAAAGACTCAAAGGTCCCATTGGGCATGCCAAAATGTTTCAACAAAATTTCACTTATGTTCTTGAAAGAAAGAAAAAAGAAACTTGAGAAGGGTATAGTAGTAAATCCTGGTATGTTATTTATGATTTGATCTATGTAGTTTTAGATAATCCTCTTTAGCTTGGGAGGAATGACCTACAAATAATAAATCACTCAAAGCAAATGGTTTTATTAGTTAGATAGTAGGGTGGATTACCTAGCGAGCTAGATCCAAGAAGCATGAGCTTACTTGGAGGTTATCAATCCACACTTTTAAACAATTAAGTTTAGAAATTGAAAGATAAAGTACTTGTTTAACTAATAAAATGTACTAATTTCAAATATGATAAGTTATTGATATAATAATAGATTAAATTGACTACTTATAGAAATAAGTGGGTCAATACTAATGCTAAATAGGTTGGGTATGGCTCAAAAAATGGGTTAAGGCTCTATGATCAGGTAGGGGGGGAAATTTGGATTTGGTTGAGGTATAGTGGGTGAAAATATATTACTATTATTTTATCACATAGTAATTGTTAGAAGTTGGGGTGACCTTCAATAGTTAGCATAACTATCAATGGTTGGTGTAACCATTAACAATTGAGAAATACCATCAAAAGTCAGAGTGATCATCGATGGTTACTATGGGTTGGGTCATGTCAAAAAAAGGCTATTTGGATGATCTTATATAAATAAATTTTTAGAGATGGGTTTGGGCTAGGTTGATGGAAAAATAGAAACAAAGTAACTAAATGATTGAAAATAGATACTTATCTTGTATGTTGTTGATCTAATTAATGGATAAGGTAGTTGGATGATAAAATAATTGGAGTCTAAGGTAATTTTGGTAGAGTAATGGTACTTAGATATTGGATAATAGGAAATAACACTTTGGATCTTTGTTTCACTTGCTAGTTTGTTGGATCACTAGAAGAACACCTACAAAAGGAAGTTTGATGCAAGAGGCTTTATCTCTAGATATAGATGATTATCCCTCTTCACCCTCTCCTCCTCTCTATTATAGGAAAGGAGGATAGGTTAAAAAATATATTTATAATAGGTTAAACAAGTATTTTAACTTTATATTTCACATACACATGCTCAAAAATGAATTAGATGAGATAAATATAAAAAATCAAGCTACAGTTGATAGGATTTTTGACTATTTAGGTGGTAAAAACATGACCATTAGTATTCAAGCCTAAGCATCAATGGTTAGGGTGACCATAAATGATTTAGGGCCAAAAGATAAGTTTTGTTAAGGTGGGTTAGTTTGAATTAGGTTTGGTTTGTGTTGGAAAGGTTAGGGTTGGTCCTTAGGGGATTTAGGGGTGTTCTGACACTTGGAACTGTAGTGTGTAGTTTTCTAGTGTCTGCACCAAACACCCTATTAAGACTGGGTTTTCCTTATATTGTTATTAGTTAAAATATTATAGTTAAACTAACTTATTTAACATACCTTGAATGTCTTATAACTAGAAGGAAAAATAAAATAACACAGACTTTATTCATATATTATTTGATAATTTCCTACTTTATAATTGTTAATTCTTGATATTAAGTGCACATAATTAAGGTGAAAATTATGCCTATAATTTATGATAATTTATTATGATTATTCTCAAGGCCTATCAATCATCACACACACACACACACAAACACACACATCCATAAGCTGATAGGAATATAACTATTACATATTAGACTCAAGGATGTAATATTTTATTATTCATGATAAGATTTTCTAGTTTAATAGAATAACATATAATTTTTAATTCATGAGATAATACTAAGGACCTCAAACATATATTATTTGGGTTGATAATCAAAATAAATTAATTCTTACTCGAATTCAAATGTATCTCAAGATTATAATAATATATAATAATTAAAATTATACGAAAAATTATAGGCTCAATAATATATTTTATGCTTCTTGTTAATTAATTATTGACCTAACCAAATCTAAGTGTATTAATTCAACCTAGTGCATTAATGAGAGGTTGTATCCTTGAACTAAACATCAAATAAATACAATACATGATTTTACCTAAAAAAAATTATTGGTGGTTCTAAAATAAAATAATAAATTAGATGACTAATTAAAAAATATATTATGATCAATCTAATAGTCATCAACTTATATATTTTCTAGTCTTTCTCAATAACAATCCATAATAACTCACATCAGGGGAAGAGGAATGAATATGTGTATGTATCAAAATGTATCCCTTTCCCCCATCAATCATGGATCCTCATTGGGAATGAAAAAATTAATAGAACAAGTTCATGGGATATCAAATGCCAAGTGGAAATGGATCTCATATTCTCTCAAATTAATTAAAAATTTGTTATCACACTTGACATGGAGAAATGACAATGTTGTCTTTAGAATAGGCTTTTCACAGTGTAAATTTTGATCTCAAATTAACACAAAGATCACCACCCCATAATATGTGTTGTATAAAAAATCAAGATAGAAATTCATAGTTACACTTTTCATGATACAGAGAATTTAAATAATAGGGAACCAATCACAAAAGGAATAACAGGTCTTAAAGATTACTCAAAATTACACAATAGGAATTTTTCATGACACCTAGTGGCCTATGTAACTCATCATGTATTTAATTCACCATTTCAAATAATAAAATTAAAAAATCAAATATGAATAATTTTTTCAATAGTCATTAATTAAAACCAAATTTCAAATCACCATGTAGCTCTCATCAATATCTTTCCAACAAGAACAACCATAATAAAAATGGAATTTTATAATTCAAAATATGAATGAAAAATTAGTCCCTTGTAAATTTATTTTAATATATTCATTGTGGCTATATGATATACAATTGACGTGGAGATTTTGATTACATTAATTCCATAAGATTAGTGTATCTCATCCACCCACGAGATCAATCCCATGACCTCATGCTCATGGAGTGCATTTTTTTTTTTAATTTTTAATTTTTTCACGTTCAATCATTTTAAAACATGTGGCCACCTATTATTAATTACAAAACATTGAGTCCATGTATATATAAAATATCTTGATCAATTTTTATAAGTTTTAGGATGCATGGTCCCATTTTATAAAAAAAATATGTCACTATGGATCTAAACCTATCCTAATTTTATATTTGATGCAAATTTAATGTGGAAAGACTAAGTAATGTGAACTCACACTATATTTCCTTACCAAAAATTTCATTATGTTCTCAAAGTGACATGTGGCCTTACTTTATTTTTCACATGCCATGGAATCCATGGATCCTCTTTTAATATTAATATTCAGTTATTATCCCATGGCCATTAATAATGATATATGTTGTATCCTCTAATTATACACATAACATGAGATTAATGGAATATTCCTTGCATTAACTTTGCACCATGTGGATATATGATGTTCTATCTTGTTATGTTTTAATCTAGATGTGTCATCTTATTAATGGTGATGGAACAAATAGTTCACAAACCACTCATTACATTGACCTACTCTATGTGGTGTATGATTGGTCTACCTGGTGACCTTTAGTTGGTAATAACTTATAGATTCAAGAAATTCACTTTACATTTATCTTATCTTTGCATTTTATGGCCACTAAGGATGAGCCATGTGGAAGTTCCTAATTGGCCATGCAGTCACAAAGCTCATGAAGTTATTTTTTGTGTGGACCTATCCAAATTATTTAGTCCACCTCATATCTACTTTACATTTGTGCTTAAACACTTTGTGTCTATTTTTTTAATAATTCACATGTTTTTATTAGACTTAAGATTAAAACTAGGATTTCATAAATAATTATCCCAATTACCAACTATGTTGTGGCCAATCACTGAACATAACTAAACCCTAAAATGAAATAGTTAAGACTCAAAATATCCTTTCAATCTATCAATTAAATGGGGATGGTGATTAATATAATGATATTAGACTTAGGGAAATCTAAGTGGTCATGATATTAACTTAAATAAAGCTAAATAATAGACCAAGATATTAACATATCAAAATATCTTAGAATAATTAGATATTGGGATATTTAAAGATCTATGATTCATATTTAGGCTTTGGGAGGATTATTTTGTGTCCATTAATTTAATCAAGGCCTAGCATTAGTGGATCACAATGTGACTAGAACATGGAATGTAATTAAGGCCATGACTGACATGAAGGTTGAAATAGAAGGGTTTACGTAAAAATGGGATAAAAATATAAACTTTGTTATATGGAAGAGATAAATATAAAGGTAGGGGCCTTAGAAAACATGCATGGGTAAAAAAAACACATATGAAGCTTTTTAAATCATATGTAAATGTTTTAACTTTATCATTAAAGATATCAAAATGACTTGGAACATTTTTGGCTCCAAAATTATAATTGAATATGGGATGAGTACCCCATTGTGGTTATTCAAATATCCCAAAATAATCTCAAAATAATGAAACCTATGGCCTATCCATAGTTGAATTAATTTCTCATAACCAACTTGAATCTTTCAATTTTATTTTGGCCTAATTTAAATGTATTTATTTATGAAATACACACACCACTGTGATAATACAAATAACTTATTCAAACAACACAAAAATGAAAAAAGTGGAAAGAAGTAAATATATACAAGATACACAAGTTAGTTCTACCTCACCCATTCCCACTCATAAATCCATTAATTAGCATGGAACTATCTCATCAAGTTCTAATACTCATTCAATTTGATAACTCCTAAAAAACTATCAAGTAAAAATAAATATGAAAAATAATAAGATATTATATATCTTAACTTATTTTTCTTGTAAAAATTATATTTCCCTTATGGACTTTCCCATATTTGATCAAAACTAGTTATGTGCTCCTTCTGAAATTAGTAATCAAATTGATCTCTAGTGAACTCTTACTATTTTTAATGAATAAGGGCATGCTCTTTTGAACCAAGAGATTTAACATACTCAATATCAGTCTTACTTTGCACTGTGAACTCCAAATAAATCAAATTTTTTGTAGGGTGCTATATCTACAATAAAAAATTACATATTTCTCACCAATAGTACATGCCTCTAAAAATATTATAGACTTTGTTTTATATTTTTGATCAGCTTAATTAATTTTAATTTAAGTCACTTCAATGCAAAAATATAATTTCTAATCTTCATGAATAAAGAGTGATAAGTCATATTAAAAATTATGGAAATAATCATAATCATTATTAGAATGATCAATGTCATTTTAAATATTTTGAGTTGATCATAAATCTCAACATTCTATATTTTCACTTCCTTCCATCAAATTATTCACTTAATAAAATGTGAAAACCTCATAATTTTGCACCATATAAGTTGGATATTCATTGATATCGAACATGAAAGCCTCAAATCTCCCTTGATCACCATCGCCTCAAATAAATTAATCAATGGGATGGTAAAAAAAAAATTTGTCCAATTATTTCATAATAAATAACATATTTTGTAACAATAGATATCTCATACAAAACACTTTTATCTAGGTCATCATTTGAAACTATTTCATCCCTAGGTACAAAAATAACATCAACACTTTTAAATTCTACTATAGGAATAAAATCACTATCATGGTATTCCTCACCAAAATTAGTTATAACATAACAATATGATAATGAAACATAATAAATATCACATAAAGGATCCACATCAACACAATAAATCACATACACATTTATAGTAGGGGATTTATAAACTTCATTGATTAGTAGATAAGAAATAATAACGTCACCAACATCATTTATCTCTTATTATATTTTTATAAACTCATCAATCAACATAAATTTTTATACATAATATAATTTTATAGGTTCAAAACTATATTCATAACCCATTTCACATTTATACACACTAATTTTAAATCCTCCATTATACATCTATAAATCATGACAACCATAATTAGAGCTTAGGTTGAAATTACAATAATGGGATATAATCATTTGGATTTTATCTCTTAATAATTAGTTAAAATCATTATCATAAACCTCATAATAGAACATAACAACCACCACCTCATTTTGTCTCAATTATTCATGAAATCTCTTCCAAGATTTCTTAAGTTTAAAATTAAATTCTTGGAAACATTAATCTTTATCCTTTTTAATATTATAAAAAATAATGAATCACAAGAGTAGGATCAATTTTATCTCCATACCTATAAATAAATAGATGTTTAAACTTGTACCAAGAGTTAATAATTTTATTAAACAATTCATGAAATCAATACTAGGAATTCCCTCTAACTTTTAAAATAATAATTTAGTGAAAAAAAAATCATTTTTAAATCTCATATTCATCAATAAAATTAATAAATAATTATAAATATCCCTTTTCTTTAATTACACTACTACCATCAAACTTAGACACCTTCTTTCTAAATTTTTAGGAAAGGAGCATGGAAATTGTGAAAATAGATAATATCAATTGGCTAATAAAATAAATGAAATATGAAAGGTATACATAATTTTAGTACATGATAAATCCCATAAATAATTATAATTATGATCCATAAAATCATAAATCATAAACCTAACATACTAGTTCATAACTTTTATTTCATTCATACTTCCACCACATCCACCAACATTCAATACAATATACTTACTATTTGAAGGAACATGAATGTTATTTGAAACTTAAAAACAAAAAGTTGTGGAATCCATTTTTATATCACCACAAATCTAAACTAATAAAATAGCTAACTAATGTGACCAAAAATCCTAGAGCACACCTGGTCTATAAAATAATTTAGAGTCACCACTTCATAAATAAAAAATAATCATTAAGATATAAGTTGAGCCACAAAACTTGATTGAAATAATATTTATACTTAATAAATGCATAGGATGTTATAGTTTTCAAACCTTATAGGAATAACCAAAGACATGAAGGCATACCAAAATATGAGTGATACAATATAAATCTAAACTATTAATTAAAATCATAGTAAATAAGGGATAAATTACTGTTGGAGGTATTGATTCTATTATTTAATTTTATGGGATAAACTATTAAACACATAAATTTATAAATGTTCCAAATATGATAAAAAAAATATTAAATAAAATACCAAATACTCTTCAAGTGAAAGAATAACTTGAAGTCTCTGATAATGGTGATAATTTAATAGAGATCAAATCCACGTCATAGGATTTAATGGATTAATTACGAGACATTAGAGGATAAATTCTTTTATTAGTATTGTATATTGACTCTTCTCACTAAAAAATAGGCAATGATTGAGGCAAAAAATATGAGAGGTGGTATACTCTCTATTTTTTTGGGATTGCTAGACCAAGGGGAGAGACCTTAAAAAAATATATAACACAAAATATGTTTTAGAAAACACAGATATAAAGGGTAGACTTATCCACTATGATTAATCTATTCAATTAGATATCAATAATGAAATAGACAAAAGCTACTCATACTCAAGATTAATATTGAAGTTGACATAAGTGAACAACAATACTTATAAATTGTAGGATTAATGTTCATAATTTCTTATATAAAAATAATATTTTATAAAAATTTATAGCTTTATTTCATGATAATAATAAAAAATTTAAAATATATATAGGAAATTTGAAAGTAAATATTCAAGGGACAACTATTTTAAAAACATAAAAAATTATATAATAGATACCTATAGAAAATTTACATTACAAAGGAAAGGAGACTTCAAAGAATAATGTGTTAAAAAAGATTAGAAAATTATTTTATTATATTAAAATATATAAACATACCTTAACCATTATGAAAACACAAATTAAAAAATTACACTAACATGTAATAACTTTTAATTTATGCAAATCATATACATCCTTACACAAATGTTAAATTATATTGGAAAGGAGAAAATGTAACATACCTTGAATATTTCACCTGAAAATTAATCATAAATATGATAATATTTTTTCAAAAAATAAAATTGACTTAAGAAATGGATTAACTCTATAGAAACAAATTAGTTGAATGATTTTATAATCTCATTCCAACAAGTTTACACAATAGGCCAAAAATTAATGATCAACGAATAAATTATTGAATAGTCACCCTTATCAAGGAATTATCTAAAATTTTAGAGTCTAAAAATTATCATAGAGGAACAACCACACACTAATAAATTATTTTAAAAACATAATGAAATGAATAATGTAGAGCTCAAACTAGGTTATACTACAACCAACAAGATCAATGGCTAGAAAACAATAACCAACAAGATGATTGTTCACCCAAAGATAATAACCAACTAGATGACTAATTTATAAAAGACTAAGATGAATGAAGTATTCATCAATTTATTTATTTTCTCTTAATTCTGAATATCAATCTAGAATAATTCACATCAAGGAAAAGAGTGAACATGTGTATGCATTAGAATGTATCCCTTTTCCCCACATATCATATCTCCTCATTAGGAATGCATAAATTACTCAAATAACTTTTTGGGTAATAAAATAACAAGTGTAAATGGATCTAATATTCTCTTAAAGAGATTAAAATTTGTGATCACACATAAGATGTATAAAACATAAATTTCTCTTGGGAAAAATCTATTCATAGTGAAAATTTGGATCTTGAAGAAACATAAAGATCACCACCACATGGCATGTGTTATAGCATGAAATTAGGATAAAAATTTTAAAAAAAAACATGGCATGATATTTCACTTTTTATTTCCTAGGATTCAATTACCAAAGGCATATGAGGTCTCAATGATTACTTAGATTTTCATGATGGGAATTATCATGACACCTGAAGACCTATACATATCATCATATATTAAATTCACCATTGGAATAAATAGATATGTGAAATTAAAACATGAATATATATATATTTATATTCATATATATAAAAAAATGATATTCTTGTATATCTTTCGTTGAGACCTTTCCAACAAGACTAGGAAAGGGAATTGTATAACTCAATATATGATTGATAAACTAGTCCCTTGTAATTTTATTTTCAAATTTTCACTATGGCTATATGGTATGAAATTTTCATGGATAAAACCATGAAATTTATCCCCAATGACTAGTGGGTCTCACCCATCCAGTTATTAAAAATATGGCCTCATACTCATGGAGTGTATGGATTATTTTTCTATTTTAATTTTTCACGTTCAATCATATTGAAACATGTCACCACTTCATATTATTTATGTAATGAAAATTCTATGTAAAGATAAAATATATTGATTAATTTTTATAATTATATGGGTGTGTCCCCATTTCATTTTTTATTTTACATAATCATGAATTTACACCTTTCGTTGATATATATTTTATGCAATTTTGATGTAGAAATATTGATTAATGTTATCCACACACATTTCCATAATATATGTAACTAAACCCCATGTAAACATCTTATTAGAGTGACATATCACCTTCCTTTGTTTTTATGGCCCATAAACTCCATGAAAGCCCATTTTAATTCTTTATTTTCTTGATATTCTATGGATATTAAGAGTGATTAGTGTGACATCCTATGTTGGACACATAACAAAAGACTCATGAAATATTAATTTCCTCAACTTAATAATATAAAAACCCATGAACATATAAAACCTACATTATAACCATGTCAAGTTTACAACTAGCCATGTCGCATCCTATAATTGATCATGGACCATATATTTCATGAGCCTATCCTTGGCTTGATATAATGTATTCATTATATGATTGGTTCACATGGAGGCCTATGGTTATACACATATCAAAAAATTAAAAAAAAATCTCTTTTACTTCATATTATATTTCCTTTCTATGGATATTAAGGATAAGACCTAGAAGTTATTGATTGGCCACGTGGTGATGAAACTCATATAATCCCTTATAATTTTGCATGTACCTATAATACTTATTAAATACAACCTATATCTACTATACGTCTGTACATACATCATTTGTGTCCAAAATTTTTATAATTAACAAACATTTTTTGTGTTTCGGCTCGAAATAAGGGCCTCATGAATATAATATTGTCTTGATTATTGAATACACTAAGACTAGTCTTTGAACTTAACCATAGCCTTAAGAGACATATTTAAGACTCAAAAGTTCTTTTGAAGCTCTAAAAACTAGGGGATATAATATTAAATTTGTAGTGGGTAGGAATTTATATATTGATCCTAAAATTATGGAAATATAAGTGGGAATGAGGTGAACTTATATAAAATTAATTATTGGACCAATATCTTAGCATATAAAAGTATCCATGAGAACCTAAACCTTTGAGATATATAAACATCTATGACTAGAGTTTTGTCTTTGGGAGGATTATTCCATTTCCCATTAATTTAATCAATCCATATTCTTATTGGATCAAAATTTTAGTTAAAAATGGAATGTAATTGAGGCCACTAGTGGCATGTAGGTTGGACATGAAGGGGGTGTGTAAAACTATGACTATAATGGGAACTTAATTAGATGTAAGTGATAAATATAGAGGCATGGGACTTATAAAACATTCAAGGGTAACAAAAAAACTATGAATTCTCTTAAAACCCCTAAAAATATTTTCATCTTTCCCATTAAGTATCTCAAAAAAATTTGACACATTTGGGGCTCCAACAATACCTATTTAAATGCTTTGCATTATTTAAATGTTTTGCATTCATCATCCTTAAGCATGAATTTAATAAGGACCAATATCAGATAAATATCTATTACATAATTGAATTTTATTATTTATTCATTCATAGATGTTTATTTATCTTCTAAATATTGTGTTTTAGGTATTATCATGGTATCATATACTTAGACTTGATCATGTGAATTCTCATTCTCTCTAAAATATGCATGGGAAATTTTTGTATAATGAAATGTTTTATTATGAACCAATAAGCTATGTCCCCATATTACTTCAAATATGTCAATAAATAATCATCATTAGGTAATTTTTTCAATGTCCAACTATTAAGTGAAATTATTTCATCAATGCAACTAGGTTATACTAACTCTAAAGTTTATATATGATGCACTTCATACATAGGTCAAGTATTGATTTAAGTAAGTGTGTATATATATTTAATTTATTTATCTCACTTAAACTAATTATTGTTGAGTCATATGTATATCCAAGGCCCTATTTTCCTTTATGGTTAGATGTGAAATGGGATTAATAATGCCTGGTGCATGTTTTCCTAATCCTTGTCCCATGTATCCCAAATGTTATAGATATTTTAGCAAAAAAACATAGTGATTTAAATATATTACTTATGTTTGAGTAGTAATCTTAGTGAAAGTTAGCCTTGGTATGTCAATTTGAATAAAATTATGTCCACACTCTTAAAGATAATTCTACATGTGAGGTATGCAATTTTTCCATAGGTTGAATTATTTTTTAATTCTTGAAAGTTTCCTAATCCATGGGATATGTATATATATCCTTGATGAATAGATTTGAGACAGACATGTAATGTAATGTATAAGGTAATACATTCATATCATGAATCCACATTCTTCTCAAAAACATATTATAATTGAGATTAATGGGCATAACTTGGCATATTGTAGTTATTTTACTATGACCTACCATGATATACAATGTAATTTTTCCTAATACTTTACAAGGTATATTACTTGATCCCCAAATATTAATATCAAAATATTCAATATCTTTAACTTTTATTCCAAATAGATTAAGGAAGGTGCTATTATCAATATTAAGTTTAGACCCATTTTCCACCAAAGCCTAGTTAACACCCATATTTAAGATTCATAATTGAATATCTAATGGGATATTTTAATTAATAATGTGTATGGGAGGTAATGCTTATTTCTAAATATAGATACTTTCTTCAGTCCATCATAGTATAATGATACCAAAATCAACTTAAGGTGGTTTAGCATCACTTGATATAATTATGTCATGTGATGTGACATATAAGATATCATTACAAATAGGTGACTTGTGAATTATTTATAGTAATGACTTTTTATTTTGAGTATTATTATGTTTATTAATAATATCACAATATTTAGTCTAATATATGGCATCTTTAGATGTGGAGTGGGATGAGGAGGTAAAATTTGATTACCTCCACTTCACACCCTACCACTTTATGTT
Organism: Torreya grandis; assembly: GCA_037957365.1. NCBI lineage: Eukaryota > Viridiplantae > Streptophyta > Pinopsida > Cupressales > Taxaceae > Torreya > Torreya grandis. Next base: position 1,063,220 of record JARHVA010001285.1, on the reverse strand, counting down.
ATAACAACATAGACCTCAAGACCCAATATAATCCTAGAGAAAATAATGGGAATGGGGGATGGTAGCCATCACTACATTAAGTTATATGGGGAGGAATGAATTGAGTCATACATGCCCTCTCACATTTATTATTAAATAATATATTATCACATTGAATATTTAAATAATGTGTGTTATTAAAGAGAGTTAAGAATTCATCATTATAACTTTAATCTTTAATTTTATTACACATAAATTTGACCCATTTTATTATATAGTTTTTAAATATTTTACATATTTAAATAAATAAACATGTAATTATGACTATCATAGATATAAGTAGAAAAAAAACAATTTATATCCATTATAGCCATCAAAAAATGCCCAAAGTAAAGAACTGGCCACCCTAAAAAAAACATGAGGAATTTTAGGAAACAAAAAAGCTATTAAATATCTATAAAAAAATAAAACCTAAGTTTTTTTTTAAAATATTTCTCTCACTTTCTAGTCTAATTTTATTAAAATAATAAATTTCAATAATTCATATATAATTTTGGGGAAATAAAGAGGGGTTTGATCCAATTAGAACAACTAAAAAAATATCCAATATTTATTTTTTGGAATTAGATATTATCCAAATATATATGATGGAAAGCCACAACCCTAATAGATAAAAACATAATAAGAAAATAAACATGAACCTTAGGACAAAAGAGAGAAATTTTATAATTGTGCATATGATAAGGTAACTAAGAAATTATGTATGAGACTCTAACACAAAATTTTGAAATCCCACGAAGGCAAAATGAAACCTTAAGGTAACATGGTGTTTTCCAAACTCAAAGAAATAATGGTTCACTAATATTTTTTTACTTAATTTTGGATTTAGTAGCCTAAAAAAGATAAAACTTAAGAATAATTTAGATTGTATAAAACATTTCTAAATTAATAAAAAATTAGTTAGGTAGTAGAGTATGATATATTTATTGAACATTATATTTATATAAATGACCAAGTGGTTAGGGTACTTAGATATTTTGAGTTTTATTATGATTTATGACAATATATTATCATTAGTATTGGTTTATAATGTATTTTTGTTGTCTCATATATTAAAAGTGACTATTTGAGCCTCTTGGGATGAATTTGGTAATTACTTTATGAGTATGGTAACTAGATGCATTTGAGGCTTATTAGATTTTTTCCAATGATAGGTTTGAGGTTTTTCCATCATATATAATTTTTATTTAATATAGACATGTACTTTGAGGAATAGTAGAGTTTTATACTATGTGTATATTCAAATTCATTATCGTTCACCTTGAAACCCTAGCCACATTCAACACTTTTTTCATATAAAAATGGGTGAGAAAGGATGGGTTGATATGACCTTAAACACCTCTCATTGAGTGTAAAATATGATTATGTTCTAATAATCCAAAAAGGGATCAAATTTCACATAGGTCTCCCACTTAATTGTGTGTGTTCTTATTTAATGTTATATTAGTATGTAGTGTAACATTGTGTGGATTTAAAACTTCAAAACCTATGATTTTAACCTTGAAATAGTATTTATACTTATCTTAATGGTTTTTAATTTGATTTATTCTATATTTTAATGGTTTAGGGTGGTTACTTAAGGATTTTTTGATGTATTCCTTAGTTTTCTAGTGCAAATATAGATGCTGGCTATAGAAGTTCTAGATAAGAATAAACCTAGGATTGATATTATTATTTAGCTAACTCTTTGGGTAAATTACCTATAAATTAACATGTGGAACATGTAAACAAACCTAAATGAATGGTTTTAATTTACTAAAAATATGCATTATAGAGTACATGTATAGGGATAGCTAATACAAATGAATATGGTAACAAGATCCCTCTAACTATGGCTAGAGGTGTCCAAGAAACAAAAATTAATAATTTGATATTAGGTGACAATCTAATTATGATGAATAATTATTTAGATATATAATATGGACATCATATGTGTGAATAATGGAAAATAAGTAAGAATAGATCCATAGGTAAGTGAATGGATAGGAAAGAGTGTGATAAAGAGTCGATTGTGCATATCTAAATGTAAAAAATGATAAAGATTGGCCAAAGTGACATTTTCAGGTGTCTAATACTAAATTTATTTATCTACACATTATTTTTTTCCTTTTTTACACCTCTTAGTTACAACCATAGGTTATATACCTCTTGATTATCACCTAATGGCATTCTTTATCTCTTTAGTTTACCCCTTTTACATCTCAGATATAGGTGAGTTTTTATTCATAATTTACTTTTATAAACTTCATTACTATATCCTTGATATAATTATTATATATAATTATTATTACAATAAAACCTCACTTTATGACACATATTGTATGTATGTTGGATATATTATGGTCTTATCTCTTTTTCTATATGAGAATATATTTATATTTTTACTATATTTTAATCTATACGTCATCTATATACATATCAATAATATTTTCTATGAGGTCATGAAAAACATGGGTCATGAACATTGATAGGTGGCACTAACATTTTATTAAACTTAAAGGCATGAAATACATAAGGGGTACGTAAATGGGTGGAAAGTGTCATTTGGTGTTGATAAAAGGATGAAATTTAAACCTAAATGTAACTAGAGAAACCACCCATTTGAGAGAACATATAAAAATAATAGTGGAATCCATCATTTGATTAATCAAAGGGACATAAAATTTATCATTTGTGATAGAAAAATTAATAATGAAAAATTAATTATAAATACACATTATCCCATTTTTATTCAATAGAATAATGACGTTATAAACCCATAGTAAATAGTGAACAAACTCTATAAATACAACTCATATGAGTTTCTTAATTTATGCCTTAACCATATAAGAGATTGAAAGTCCGATGGGTCATCATTTTAAGTCAATGGACCTCACACCATCACTCATCACAATATTTCCAACTAGGATAGTGGTATCTAATCCCTTCATGTTGACATATCCCTAAGTTAATTTATTTATGAGTTCATGTAACATGGTGATATGAAGCTCTCAATCCTTATCAAAAGCATTGACTCTAATTTTATCCATTTTTGGGATTAGAAGTGGTACTTAGGTTAATATAAATGAATACCTATATATCCATGGGGATGACATACCAAAAATAGGTGTGTAGTTGATTACTCTCTGTCGAGCTCCTCACATCCCTTTACCATCAATTATATGGAGGAAATTATGCGGTTAGATTTTATATATTTCAAAGAGATTTCCAAGCCTAATTAATAAATATAAAGATGGAAATATTTGTAATAGTCATTCATAAAAATCTTATAAAATTTAATATTATTGAATAATATTTTTTACTCAATGTGGATGAAGTGAAAATTGAGTTGGTTTCCTATATTGATCAAGTCCTTATATGAGGCATAATGGTTTCAATGTTGGTAGGGATAATTATAGAGTTTTGAGATGAATAACACTTGAAGGAAGAGATTCAATTTGTTAAGATATACCAAATTAATGAATATATTATTAGAAAATGAGGAAAGATAGTAGGTGATATATTTTGTGCCATGTGACATGCTTGTGAGCAATGAATAGTTGCTGAAGGAGTAAAACTTTTCATGAACTCATCATGATCAAAATTTTCATCCTTAATAAGGAAACATTCATAAATAAGAACACACATAAATATATATAACACCTAATGAGATGGATTAATATTGGAACATCACTAAGTATAAGAGTTAAATAAAACATCCACAACATGAGTTTTACCTTTATGCTCATGTTGGACAACTTGAAAATTAGTTAAAGTAAAAACATACATAACAACTATCTAAGGACAACTTTTTTAATGATAAATCAAGGTTTAACACATAAAACATAATCCAAACCATCTTAGGTCAAAAATTGACCCAATATTTATGTTTCCCATTAGACATACCATATCATTGTTAAATTTGACATGCTTATGGTGAGACTCATACAACTTATTATGATTGACTCCCAATCCACTAAACACCCAAAAATACATGATATTCAGATAAAAAACCTCATTGGTAATGTATCATTTGATTTTATGAGTATAAATAATGGTATTAATATATATAAGTAATTGAGATCTCTTATTGAGAACCAAAGCATTAAAAAGGGAACAAGGGTAAAATCCCAAGACCATGATACATTTTGGAGTGGTGAGGTGAAGATCACGTATCAACCATTTTTTGTCACCATGGAAGAGTAGTGTCCAGTTAATAAATGGGATTTAGGATTGATTTCAAGTTTTTAAAATTCACTCAAAGTTTAATAAAAAATGACTAAGTCTTTGACATAGATAGTTTTTAGGAAATATATATATTTGGGTCTTATGCAAAGGAGAGTAAGAGAAATTGTTCAGGGGAAAGGGTTATGAAATAAAAATTTTGAAGTTTTAAAAAATTTGTGATGATATTTTGGTCTTTGAAAAAATTTTGGGGAAATACAAATTAAAAATCAAAATGTAGCAAAAAATTTTGAAGTTCAAAGGAGCCTTTCAAACATTTGGTCATATTTTAGATTTTGAGAAATGCATTCATTTCTTAACCTTCCCTTAGAGCTACATGTTATGATTATGTGGCCCTATGCCTATTCAAAAACCTTTTTAGGACTATCTTTTTATTCAAAAATTTCTAGATGAATCCATAATAACAAAGTACCAAAGTAAGTGGGTACATAGAATGAGGCCACATGGTGAAATCTTAGGGATATGGGGCCCTAAAACCATCTGTACATTTGAAAAAATATGTCAAATTAGGGGGTTAGTAGGATTATGGCATGTGGTAGAATCTTGTTTCATATTGAAGGATGGTCTGCTAGTAACTTCTTTCCTTCTTCTTCAACACTTATTCATTTTTTCAAGGATTTCTCAGAGCCATATATCACTCTTCCAATAGCCTCGTACCTATGAAAAAAGTATTTAAAACTTAGTTGATTTTCAAAAGGCTGCTTTGGTGAATTCCACATCAATAATATCTTAGATAACTAAGTTATCAAGATGCTACCACATGTCACAATCCTAGTGACTTGACACACCACATATTTCCATATAATTTTGAAGCACTTAGGTAATCATGTTAGCGATATGGCACTAAATAACACAATATCATATTTTTGAAACCCTACATTGGATAGTTTGAGTAGAGTAGGGAATCAATGCAATATAAGAGTATAAAGAGGCCATGTAGCTAGGGAATGGAAAATTGGGGACTTTAAAATAAAAACCAATTACACAATGAAGTATAATAACAAAGGAGTGAGAGGAGGACACATGGATGGAACCCACTAATAAATAATTTGTTGGAATCTATGTTGGAACTATCTAAGGCATATTTTATGGCTTGTTTCACCCATTCAAATGTCAAATCAATAATGGAACCATGTGATTGAATTGATTTGTAAGAATTAATCTTAGATTGGACCAATCTTCAAAATCATAACACAAATTAACAAACATGAAATAAAAATGATAAAAGGGAAATATAATCTATTGGTATTCATCGTGGGAACAATTTCATCCACAAGTAGATAGAAGAGAAGTTTTAGGCCAAGGTAATGTTGTAGGAAGTTATGCAAGCATGGCCATGACAATCTCATGGAGTTTCCCACTTCCTCAAACTCCCTTCCCTTATCATGACTAAATATATAATGGCACTATTAGTGGGAAAGGGTCAAATCAAACCCCAAGTTCTATATATTTTTCTATTTAATTAGGAAAATAGATCATTATAATCATCCTTGAAGTGTGTATGGTGAAGTCCTACCAAACTTGATACTTGTTTATTTAGGTTTGAGATAAGTTTAAGTTGAGTTATATTTTATTCATCTTAAATCTAGTGTTTTGGACATTCTTGATGAATTTTAGTGATAGTTATTTTGATTCTTCACATTTATCCTTTTAATTCATGACTCTATGTGAGTCAATCATCTCTCTATCGGTCATATTATCTGTGTCAAATGGTTATATTGAATCAAGAGCATGGAAATGGCATTAATGTCTTTTTTTAGACCTCTTGATCCTTAAACATGGTTTTGGTATTTACCATAACCTTCATATCAAATTCTCGTGTAATAAAGGTTGTCTAAATTTATATCAATCATGTTGTAATCTTATTATTTTATAGTGAAATTATAGGTAAGTAGAGGAAACTAATTTTGGTGCATCACCTCCATGTTTTCTTTTCCATTTTAGTCCTTTTCTATCCCTTGTACTTATATTTCCATTAGAATAGTCATTAATTCTTAGGTGGATCATCAAGGGACCTAGACCTATCTATAAATTCACTTCACCAAAAATGCCACCCATATCCTAAAAGTTATTACATGCTATCACCCAATTAATAAGGCCTTAACAACCTTTTATGGGTGTAATTTAGAGTGATAATAGCTTTTGGCATGATCAATGGGATCTCTACTCAAATACATATAGTTATAAGGTTTTATCTAAATTTTAACAAGCTTGTATAATATTGATTATGGTTTTGACAATTTTCAGCCGTAATAGCCTATTTCATGTAACATCTGGTAACTCCAATAAGTCTCAGCTCTTGGTTAAAAATTAGTAAGTATCATGCCAAATGTAATTACTAGGTCAAATTCCAAAGGCTTTCCTTTTGAGTTTGTTGAGCTACCTCTATTTTTATTCAAGAGAAATTTATTCCTTCATTATACTCTTTGCACCCATATTCCTATAAGGAAACTACATTTCCACTCTCTTAAAGATAGCAAGATGACTATAACCCTACCATTTATTTCCTTTAATGGTGGATCTCCTCTAAACCTTGAAAGATATGATGATATTATTATGGTATATTATAATAGTGTCTCCTAATTTAGTGGAAAAAATACCATTACCCTTATTTAACATATTAAATATATGTCCATTTTATGTAGTATCCATAATATAACTCAAGAGAATGTGGCCACTAGATTTTTAGCAATTTCATTTAAGGACAAATCTCTAGATTGGTATATGACCTTAGATCCTAATTATATTAACTCATAGGACCTATTAGGGAAAATATTGAGAAAGAGGTATGATGACAAGAGTGACAACTTATCTTTGGCTGATCAACTAACCACTATCAAGATAAACCCATAAGATTTTATGCAATATTTCAATTATAGATATTATAAAATATGGGATAGGATGCCAACTATTATTAGACCTACTACAAACTATTCATTCCTATATTATCTTAAGGCCTTAAATAGTGAAATATCTATCATGATATAATCTATGAGAGGAGAAACATTGCCTAATTCTTATGATGTTTCCATTAGGGATAAAAATAACCTTATTCAATATGGAAAGATTTTCCAAAGACCCCATATTCTATTGTTTCCTAATATATATCCACTTGTACCAAATCTTGTTCCTATTCCCACACTAATATATCATGAACAAGTTATCCCTAGTCAATCTATTAAAATACAAGAGTTAAAGAGCCTAGTCAAAGCCCTAAAAAATAAGATGATTACTCTTGAAAGGTAGCAGGCTCAGAATTATAGGCCATATCAAGCACCTTACTAGTCTTATTAGAATAAAAAGCCTCCATATCAAGGATATTATCAAAATAATGGGCTACCTTTTCAATCCAACTCTCAAGGACAAGGATAGATTACTAATGCTAGACCATATAATAGTTTTAATCCAAATCTTGACTCCACCTCTAGAGATTTAGTACTTGTTAAAAATAACCTTGTCTAGGAACATGATTGGTCTTCCAAATGGGGTCAACCTCATGATCTACCTACTAATAAAAATAAGATGTTTAATTAGGATTTTATGGCATAAATGGTGCAAATCCATCTATGACATAGGCTGAGGTTTATAATCAAGTAGAATCTAATGGAGATAAATTTAAATTAGATGTTACATTAGAAAATCAGAAAGAGGAATATTTGTGTGCAATCAATCATTCAGGAAGCCTGAGTAAAGTTGATACTTATATAACAACTAACACTAGATCTAAGAGAATAGTAATTGAAGAGGCTCAAGAGGTAGACAAGAATCCAATCATGACTCCTTTTATGCATAAAACCCAATGTATATTATAAAGTCAAAGAGACTTAGAAGATTTAGAATGTAAGGAGTGCCTTCATAAATCAAACCATTAAAACCCAAAATAGTCTTATAGCTCCTAAGGGACAACCAAAGATTGGTGGTTATGCTATCAACATTATATATTAGATGAAGAAGAATCATGAGTATTCTAATGTGGGATACATTGTCCATCCTTGGTAAAAATGCAATGGTTCAATAAGAGTTTATAAATTCAATATTTTATAAAATTAGTAAGGATAGAAGTTGTAGTACTCATAAATACAACCAAACATAATGAGAGGCAACCAACCAAAGATGATAAGCATCCTCCCTTATATATTTTTGTGATTACTAGAGATTTTTTGGTACGTAATTACATGATATATAGTGGGGATATCAATTATATGATGCCAAAGTAGATAAATGATAAGTTGGGCCCAAAATATGAGCTTAATACAATGTATAATTAGATGGCACAACTACCAAGATTGTGGGTATGATCAAAAGTACTCTCCATGCTTTCCCCAACTTTTTTATCCTTAAGATGTTGTGATATTAGATTTAACACCCTACTTTTCCCTATGATTTTAGAGAGACTTCACTATCAAAATTGGAGGGTATTTATCATCTGATTGGTCATATATGGATATTATAACTATATATGGTACTAAAGTTAAAATTAGGTTTGAAATTCTTTCTAGGTTCCATCCTAAAACCATACAAGCCAAACTTATCATATGTGAAATACACTATCATTGATTAAGAGGATCCTCCTACTAATAAATAATTGGTTTTACCTCCTCAAGGTAGACCAAACCTTTTTCTTGATGATTGGGGAACTACAAATCATAGACATGATCCTTATAATGGCATTGAAGAAGCTAGTCTAGGTGTGTATTGTTTATATGAAGAATACATAGTAATATCAAATCTTTCAAAACCAAGTGAAGAAGATGAAGTACTATGAATTTTTTTATTTTAAGGCTCAAAGAATAATAATGAAACTGGGGTAGGTGTGATTCTAGTCTCTCATTCCAAAGCAAGGTACTATTCTACCATAATATTTTAATTTAGTTGTATTTGAAATGTAGTTGAGTATGAAGGTATCATCAATGGCCTCAAATGGGCTGGGAAAATATGAATTAAACATCTCCAAGTTTTTGGAGAGAATGAGTTATTTGTCAACTAGTTAAGAGGGAAAAAAATGAAAAAAAAATTAGTTGCTAAAGTTCTATAAACATAGGGTTTGGGACCTTATAGAGTACTACCTTGAATCCTTCAACATTCAATCAATTTCAAGAGAAATAAATCAACATGTTGATAGGATAGCTTCATTTGAAGCTCAATTTGATATTCCTAATAATGTTAAGAACTCAAATAACTAACATATGTAAAGGTAGTGGTAAGGCCATCAGTCTTGGATAATGATGCCAACTAACATGTTTTTGAAAATGATAAATAGATAGTATACTTCCTTCAACTAGAAGTTTAGTTTTCTTTGAAAACCTATAATAAGTTTTAGCATCAATATGGAGATCAAATTATGAAATTATTATCCAAAAAGCTTCGCAAAGCGTTATTAAAACTTGAGAACATTTTCAATGAGAATGATTAAATGATAAGGGAGAAAGAAAACATGTCTACCAAAGAAGAGCATCATGAAATAATTACCATCTTTAAAGACAAGTTGCTTAATATTTGAAAGGTATGTACCAAAGATGATAGAAAATGCATTTTTTGAATTTTGTAAGGATTTTTTTGATATCTCTACATGGGAATATAGTGACCTTAATGGATTTGATCCTAGACTAGCCCAAAATACCATAGAGCTTGACCCAAATGCAAAGGTATTAAAGCAAAGGAAGGGACATATAAATCCAAATATTTGATATTTTGATGAGGAAATATTTAACTAAGTTGATAGAGCTGAGCATCATATTTCCTATCAAACATTATTCATGGGTTGTAAATTGAGTTCCTAAAATAAAAAGGAATGGAGAGATCAAATTATGTGTATATTTTAGGTATTTAAATAGGGTGTCATTGATATATCATTACCCCTTACCTTCTATGGAGTATATCCTTAAAATGGTTACATGTTTGAATTATTTTCTCTACTTGATGACTACTTTAGTAAAATTAAAGTCTTGTTAAAGGAAGAAGATCAACACAAAACAACCATCACTACTAAATGGGGTACTTATGCCTATAAAATTATGCAATTTTGGATATTTAATTCAAGGGATACATTCAAAAAATATATGGATATCAATTTTTAGAGCTTGATAAATAAAATGGAATTGATTTATCTTGATGACATAACCATTTTATTAAATAATGCTAATAATCACTTGGTTAATATTATGTTGATATTTGAAAGGTGTAAGATGTATGGGATCTCTCTGAATCCCAAAAGATATGTTTTTTTATTCCATGAAGGTAATCTCTTAGGTCACATTATCTCTAAGGAAGGTCTTTCCATAAATCTTGAAAGAGTGAGTGATATATTGGCCTTGTCTTTGCCCAAGCACAAGAAGGGTTTTCAAAATTTTCTTGGGATTTTATTTTTTTTTATAAGATACATACCTAGTTTTACTAACTTTGTAAAGGCTATAATATCTATGTTGAATAATAGGCCTTCATTTGGAGTAGGGAAGGGAAAATTAGTTTTGAGGCTATTAAGCAATCCAAATCCCAAGAACCTACCTATATCTATCTTGATTTATCAAAATATTTATGATTACATGATTTTGCTAACACTGACACCATTTAGCCATGTTGATGTAGTAGAATGGTGAAGGCCTTGAAAAACCTATAGCATTATTTAGCTAGGGGTTAGGAGTATATGAAGATACACGTTTCCATAAAAATAGGTATTAGTAATCATAAGAAGCCCCAATAAATTCATGCATATAGTTTGTAACAAAAAAATCTAGGTCATGGTATCACATCCAAGCATAAAAGACTTCCTTTTAAATAAGGATTTATATGAGGATGAAGGGATAGCTAGATAACTAAGATCATGGAGTATGATGTAGAAATTAAGGGAACCAAGATGGTAATAGGAAGGGGCTTATGCAAGATTTTGGCATCTAATATTCAAGAAGAATGAGAAGATGTTTTATTATTTCAATATTATCCTCATACATTTATACAGTCAACCATTCCTATATACACATAATATATGTTAATATTTATTCATATAGGTGAGTGTCTTATAGGTTTGGATAGAGCCAAAAGGAGGTACTTTATAGTATAGTCCATCCCTTATGTTATAATGGATGGAGTCCTATTTACAAGGGACATTAATAGGATGCTATTGAGATTTGTTGAAATTGACCAGGTTGACATGATTTTGGATCAATATCATGATAGACCTATAGGAGGTCATTTTTTTTGTAACCCCACTAGGTTTAACTCAAAAATGGTATTGTTTTTAATTTTTTTTTATAATCAGATTCAAATTATTCTTAATTAAGATACTTTAATTGATATTTAAATAAATGCATATTGAATAATAAAATAATTATGATTCATTTATATAATGATAAAATTAACACACTCAACAAAATAAAAAATTAAATACATCACAAAATTATATCTACTAAGTAATAACTCAGCTAGATGCTAAAAACTATATAATAAGAGTAGCCAATTTGTTGTTTATCAAGGTACAATAATGCATAGTTTTTAGATAGAATGAATATAAATAAATACATTGTTCCATGGAACTAATGACTAACTACAACCTCATCATATGTATATAAAATTTAATCATGAGTAAAAGTCTTTATTGGATGACTATTATAGGAGGAGAGCATCATTAGAGTGATATTCCACACCAACCACAACCCATTGATCCCCCACATAATTTCTCAACTAGGGAATGGACCTCCCTTCATGGATAATCAAATAATAATGGTGTATGTATTGATAATTTAACTAGAACCTATGTGTTTTAAATTTTTTAACTACATGCACATATTAGAAAGAATTATATTTTAACATGACATCGTGAATACATGAATATTAATCAAATAGGTGAAATGATAACATTTAAATATAAATATTACTTTGTCTAAAGTTTTCATATATTTTAATGATCAAATATATCAATCATATTCATACACACAAACACACACACACACACACACACACACACACACACACACACACACGCACACACGTGCACACGTGCGCACGCGCGCGCACACACACACACACACACACACACACACACACACACACACACACACACACACACACACACACACACACACACACACACACACACACACACACACACACACACACACACACACATAATCAGATTTCATTTAATCCAAGTATTAATGACTCTAAATAATGCATTAAAATATTATCATGATAGTATTCCTTAGTGTCATTAATAACATATTTAATAATTCATACACAATATTTCCATGGATTTATCATATAGATACCATAATAATTAAATACAATAAATAACTTAAACTAATTACATGTTAAATAATAACAACTTAATAAGTTCCAATACAACCCAAAGTCCATTTTCCAGTAAGGCAATATTAAAAATAAATTGGTTTCTTAAAAATATTCATAATATTTAATAATTTACTAATTCCATGCAAACATCACTTGTTCACAAGTATTATAGTAAAAATAATACAATTCAAGGATTTCACAATAAATCCTAAGCTAATCAATTCATATAATATTTATTTTTCTAATTAAAAATTAATCATTTTTATCATAATTAATAAAAAATAAAAATATTATAAATTAATAATATAAATTTTAATTTTCATATGCATGCATTCATTCATTATAAAAAAACATCAAGTTACATACTAAATTATTTGCGTACATATATACGTTAAGTATGTCAATTTATATTTATATATATCTAACAACCTTAGCCACTAATTTCCTAATGGCATAATATATGCATATAAATGGTCATACATCTATGTGTGTGTGTGTGTGTGTGTGTGTGTGTGTGTGTGTGTGTGTGTGTGTGTGTGTGTGTGTTTTGAACTATTAATAAATAATATTATATCATCTTTATGTATAATCCATAATTACATATATACATATTTATATATGTTTCAAGTTTATTTTCATCTCCTAAGTTCCCTACTTAAGAAATATTAACTCATAATTAAAATAAAATATAAATTAAATTAATGCCACACATCACTTAAAACCCAATTACATGCATTAAAACACCAACACAAAATATGAAATATTCTTTTATGTACCATATGGTACATCAAATTGATGAAATCATTTGACACAAATATAATCCCCATATTAAACATCCATGGCCTTAAAATAGTTCAACTTAAACCATTTTTCAAATGTTTTAAATTCAATTTGAACCATATATATAACACAGTCTACCAAACATAAATCAATTAATCATCTAACCATATTACACATAATTAATAAGGAAAACAATTCAACTTATAATATGTATCCCTATCTTCACATTAATCTATGTAAATATGCCTATGATGGTGGGGCCCTATTATTGAATGGATTTTTATGTTTCTTGACATATAATCTTAATAACAATTCTATTCAAAGTACTTATCATAGAGAATAACTGAGTCATTTTATATAAATTAACTAGATATATATATTGACTCAGTATTGTTATGTATATCCAAATTATGAATATACAATAATATATAATGAATACCAAAAAATATTAAACCCATGGTAATGGTAATTTATTAAATCAACTTGTATTCAAAAATAATCATTTAAAACATAGTCAACACAAAATCATCTAAAATAAAGTTTACTCACATTCATTCATACAACTATAAACTTGTATACATGGTCCACACATAATCCTTTACATACAATTAACTTATAACCATTATATATAGTTGAATAGCTAAGTTAAGTTGAATAAAATTCATAAATATGTGATAAAAATTGTAACACTCAGCTATTCTTAAACTGAAATGAAATAAATACTCAACCAAATCATATCCAATAAACCAAGTTTAAATCCCAAATTCTAAAATAATATCCTAAGTACACTATCTTAAATGGATACATAATTGTTTTAATATATAACTAACTAAAGTAAACAAAGTTAAATTAATAATCATTAGATACTCTATTTTTGAACCCCCTAACCAAACAATGTCTTAGACCATTTTAAAACACTCAACCATTTTGGCTTACATAACATAACACACAAACTTTTAAGCACAAATAAAATAACATACACAACCATGTAAATAAACCACATATCACATAAGGATTTAATTTAAAAACTAAATCTCCAACCTTAGATACTTAGGTTAGACTTTAATAGAGTCATTTATTTGATTCACCCTAGGGTTTAAAATTTTAAGGAACTATTTTTATAAACTCTATGCACATTTCATCTATTGATAACCTAAATACATAATTTTAGAGTAAATATAAATAATAAACCCTACCTCTTAGTTCCCTAAAGTATATTTTCATCATTGGTTTGTAAAAATAACCCTTTCTTTCATTTTCTTTTCCTTTGAAAACCGTGGTTTCTATCTACCTTTTTCAAAAACTCCATTCCTCCTTTTATGTTTTCATAGTCATCTACATGCCCTTAGACCCCCTAATTTCATGTTGAACCATTATCCACAATTATTTATCCAATAATGTCTCACCATAACACCAAAAATTCTCAACATACTTCCCACATCTCATACCTCAACTACCAAACAACTCAATCACCTCAATATTTTCTCCAACTCATACTCAAACCCTAGCCACCCCAAGTTGTACATGGTTTAAAAAAATAAATGATGACTTTCAAGATTAGTTTTGGAATCATATTATTAAAAATAAACATAATATTTATTTTTTAGTAAAACTCTAATGCCTGTCCACTTTAAAACTTAAACAATCCAAGTTTCATAACTAGTTAACCATTAGGTATTTAGAAAACTATGTCCCCTTAGGTACCATCTTCGTTAGGTCCACTTAGGTCTAGGTTATATAAAGTTTAATAAAATAATTTTTATATGATCAAAAATTTAATCTATTTCCATGCCACACACACACACACACACACACACATGTTCTAACATTTTTTTTTGAGTGCTTGTAGTTATATGCCTATATGGGTTTTGTAGTCAACTATAACTAAAGTTATATAAATAATGTATACAACTCTTATACTAATAAATGGAAACTATATCATAATCTTGGAAAACAATAACAACTAAAATTAATAATGAATATCATCAAAACATGAATCAAAACAAAATCAATCATGACCAAGCACACATTAAATAAACATGACCAAAATTAAAGCACATTTATTTGTACTATGTGGTGTGTGTTGGATTTTTTTATCAAATCTCTATACCTTCAATGTATTCATCTACAACACCCTCCCTAATGATAATTTCCCTCCATATCTATCTAGAGAGTGTACTTTCTCTTACATCCACCTCATAAATATAAATGGTAGTTATCCCATATTAATGATAATAATTAAAAATGTTGTTAAAGCACAATAGTACTAAATGAGCATAGTCTACATACATATGAAACTCATTTAAAACTAACCAATCAAGTAATGAGTCACATAAAATAATCATTATATGTTTGTATATACATCAACATAAATGAAAATAATTTTCTACAATATTAATTAAATAACATTAACCACATTAATATCTATTTAATAAGCAAATCATGTTTGCTGATGAAATCATGAAATAACATCCTCCCTCCCTAAAATTAGTCATCATCCCAATGACACTTATTTTAAACCAAATATATGAAATCAAATAGCACATAGTATCAAATCAAATAAAAATAATAAATTATTTAAATAAATAAATGTGGAAATAACCTATAGAACTCATCATATTCCTTTCAAGTGGCACTATCCTTAGAATATTGGCCCCACTAGACCTTGTATTATGACACTTATCTATTATGTAAATTAAATTTTTTAGTGTCAATTACTTTGACCATATCTACTATGACCAATTTGGGATCTAAAGCCTATATATCATTCTAATTGAATACATGAGAAGGATCAACTACATAATTTTTAGGATAGGACACAATAAAAACATTATGTAAGAGAGATAGAGTTGATGGCAAGGCAAGCCTATATGAAATAGTATTGATCACTTCCACTATATTGAAAGGTCCCACATATCTTGGTGAAATATTCATTGATTTACCAAACTTAATCAAGATATTTTGAGGCTTAACCCTCAGAAATACTTTATCACCAACATAAAACTATCTTGATATCTTAATTGGATTATCATAACTTTTGTATCTATCATTGCCTTTAACCAACATTTATTTTGATTAACTTTATGTACTCCATTTTTTATAAGCATTTTAGGACCAAATACTAGCTTTTCTTCATGTTTGTGCCTACTAATTAGTGTTTGACACCTCCTTCCATATAATGCTTCAAATGGATCCATGTTTAAATTTGATTGGTAATAGTTATTATAAGAAAACTCTACCAATGAAAGATAATATCACCACTTTTATTATTTATCCATGAAATGCATTAAAATAATATCTCATATAATTTGGTTTACTCTCTGTTTGTCCATCAATTTTTAGATGATATGTAGTACTAAAATTCAACTATGTGCCCAAAGCTAAATTTAGAGTCAACTAAAAGATAGATGTCATCCTTGGATCTCAATTATAAATGATCTTGTATGGAAACCCATGTAATTGGTACACCTCTTTAATGAATATTTTCACAAATATTGGTGCATCATCAATCAAATTACCTAGGATGAAGTGAACTACCATGGTTAGTTTGATAACTACTACCAAGATCATGTCATGATGATTCTATGATAATGGTAAACCTTGGATAAAGTCCATAATAAATACCTACCACTTCCATTCTAGTATATCATGAGGATACAATAATACTTCTAAATGCACATGTTTAGCCTTCACATGTTGACACTCTAAGTAATGAGACGTAAAATCCATTGCATCTTTTTTAATTTTTTTCTAAAAATAAATAGGTCTTAGCTTATTCACTCTTGGGTGACCTAAATAAAAAACATTTCATAATTCATTTAACATCTTTATCCTTAAATTCTATTTTAAGTACATACATTTTACCATTATACCTTGAAAGACCACTATTCTCCATCTTGAATCCTTTACACTTAGGGTTTTGAGCATCCTCTGATAAATTTTTCTTAACTTTCTCATAGAATTCATCTATAAGGGAGAATTTAACATATTGATAACAAAAGGTACTATTGATAGTATCTAAAGCTACTATATATCATTTATGACTTAGGGCATCAATAACTCTATTTGTCATGCCCTTGATGTAGTTAATATCAAAATCATAGTTAGATAATAACTGAAACCAATATCTATAATGAGCATTCAAGTTTAGTTAGGTGAAGATATATTTGAGCCCCAATTTTTTAGTCTTGATCTCAAATGGTTTTCATAATAGATATTCCTATTAAAATACAAAGCATGCACTATTACAACAAGTTCCAAATCATATAGGACATAATTTTCCTCATATGGTTTAAGATTCCTAGACTCGTATGCTAAAACTTGAACCATCTTGCATAATAAATCCTTCAAGACTATCCCCAAATTCATTAGTGATTGAGAATTGACCATTAGGATCAGGAAATTTTAGCACACATTATGATGTAAGCTTTATTTTTAACTCCTAAAAGGATTTCTTGCACTTGTTTATCCAAACAAAAATTTGGTTCTTTTACTGAAGAGAGGTAATTAGGATAACTATTTTTAATAAATTTAGAATAAATTTCCTATAATACCATGTTAGTCCCATAAAAATCATTACATTATGCACATTTTGGGGTGTTGTCCACTCCATTATGGCTCTTATCTTCACTAGATCAGATAAAATTCTATTTTCAAAGATAATGTGTCTCAAATATTGTACTTTCCTATCAAAAAATTCACATTTAGACAACTTGCCATAAATTTTATACTTTTGTAAATGTTGTAAAATCATTTCTAGATGTTGTAGATTCTCTTCCTCACTCTTAGAGTAAATGAGGACATCATCTAGTAAAAGTAACACAAAGTGATTTAGATAATCCCTAAACACACTATTCGTGAGATCATGAATACTTCTAGATCAATTGTCAACCTAAAAGGTAACACTATAAATTCATAGTGCCCATACCAAGTTCTAAATGTTATTTTAGGAATATGTTCTTGTTAAATCCTAAATTGTTGATATCCCACTTGAAGAGCTATCTTAGATAATTTTTTCCCCACCCATTTGATCAAATATATCATCAATGTGAGCCTATGGATACTTATTATTACTTATCACTTTGTTCAACATACTGTAATCAGTATATAGATGAAGAATACCATCCTTTTTATTAACAAACATGACTGGTACACCCCATGGTTACACACTTAGTCAAATCAACCCTTTTAGTAATAACTCTTGTAGTTGAGCTTTCAACTCAACCAACTTAGTAGTCATCATCTTATAAGATGCTTTGGATTATAGTTCTAAACTAGATATTATATCAATTAAGAAATCAAACTTCCTTTTGGGTGGTAATATTAATAATTCCTATAGAAACACATCCTAAAATTATCTAAGAAAATGGTAATCCTTGATGGATGATTCTTTTGTTTCCTTAATTTCATTTATTTTAACAATAAATGTCTAGCATCCTTTTTTTCAACCTTCTTAATCTGAATTATGTAAATCTGACTAAGTTTTAACTCCCTTTTCTCACCCTAAATCTACGTCTAATTCCCAAAATCATCTTAACATTATACCTTATTGAGATATCAATCTACTTTAGCTTTATACTAAGCAATCTAATTTACCCCTAGGATTGCATCATATGACCCTAGTGGAGCTACATAAAGATCTACTATTATGGTGAAATTAAATAATTCAATCTCAAATTTCACTAAGCACCTATCAACTTTGAACTTCACTTCATTTCCATATTGCACTAACCAAGCATTGTCCATTGAAAAACATTTTTTGAACACTTAGAAATTATTTGTGGAAAAAAATACATTATGTAGCTCCATTATCAATCAAAATGGAAATATGTTGAAAAATAAGATTACCTATTAACCTCAATAGGTAAAACATGAAAATCATCCTAACAATTGTTGACAACCACATGAATTCTCTATTGAAATTTTCCTTGATGCATAATACCCTTAGCTTTACTTTCAAACATTCCTTGATTACATTCCCTAACATATTGATCACCTCCACAGATAAAACATTCACTAGGTAGTACTTTCCTTTCTAAGTATTGATTCCCCTTGAAATAAGGTTTAAATCCACCTTTCATTTTCTTGGTACTTGAAAAGTTACTAAATTTAGCATTTTGATTCCATAACTAATTTTTGAAATTTTTGTTCCTTTTCTAGTTTTTATTCTTAAGAGTGGGTTTTGAACCTCCAAACCTTTTCTTGAAATTCTCTCTTACCTAAGCAAGAGACTTAGTTTTTACTTCTACTTAACTTATTTCTCAGATACCTAATATATCGTAAATGGCCCATGCATATCTACATCACACTCAATTTGGGGTTTTAATCCCATAATGAACCTTGGAATGTGGAAAATTTTGTCTTCCTAATATTGAGGAATATATTTAGGATCTTAATTAACTTTTCCCTATATTTGTTCACTAAAAGATCTCCCTACTTTAGATTTTAAAAATATATTAGCTTCTGGTCAAAATACAAATAGGGAAACCATAATGATCTAAAAAAGACATGAATTTATCCCAAGTGGTGGTAGTGGATTCAAAGGTCATCTCAAGCTTCTTATTTTCACACCATTTTATTACTTCTCCAATAAGTTAATATTCTCCCCAAACAAGCTTAGTGACTTATGAGTAATTTTAGATCTCAAAATACTTTTCCATTTCTATCAACCAAACTTTAGCACCATATCCTAACACATTTCCATCGAGCTTAGGAGGATTAACCATCTTCATGTCTCATACAAGTTTTATAGCTACATGATCCTTCAAATTTTATGGTACCTCATCATGCCTATGCTCTTGTTAAGCTTCTTACTAAGCAGGGTGATCTTTAGGTTCTCATCAATTGACTTCCTCAACATGACCATACACTTATTACTCTAAGGTTGTGATTTAGTCCTATTGGCATTAAAAAAATTTTAAGATGGAAATCGATCACTTCATGTCAATAACATGGGGAAAAATCCTCTCTCCTATTAACAAGTAGAGATACCTTTTTTTAATGCAAAAATTAGAAATCAAAAAATATTTATAAACAAAAGATGTAAAACATGAGGTATTAATTTTAACTTGAAATTGTAAAAATACATTTTAAGAAAGTAATATGTAAAGAGGGAGAGAGAGAGAGATAAGGAATAAATTTTAGGCAAAATATTTTCCAAGCTAGAAACTGAGACCAGGACAAAAGTGTTGAGAGAAAAATTGACTTTAAAAGGGATAAAATATCTCTAATTAAATGGGTTAAAAATAAATAATAATATCCTTAGGGATATGAAACATATACCAAAAACCTATTTAACTCTAATAACATAAATGAGTATCCTTATGTATTTTCTAATAGAAACAACAAAGAAATTATCACTATTCCCATTGAGATTTTTAAATGTGTTGGAAATGTAAATTACAACTCCAAATAGGAACTTTTTAATATAATTTATTAAGCTTAAAATTTTTAATTTTTTAAAAATTGTAATGAAAATTAGATATGTTGAATTAATAAAAAGACACAATTCAAAATATATTACTAACACAAAGTTTAAGAACACCTCTTTGTATGGATTTTTGAAGAGTAGAATGTCTAACCTCACTTTATAATGATTTGCCAAAATTTTATCTATTTATAACCCTTAATATGAATCCCTAACTTGTATTTATAGGCTAAAATAGGTCGTTATGGTGAAAAACCACCTTTTTTACCTTTTTAAATGATTACAAAAACATCAATAATAAATTACAACTTGAAATGGTGCAAAAACATTTTGAGCATTTAACATCACTTGAGAAAAACATTTGGAATTTTTTCATTACTTGAAAAATCATGTTATAAATTTGCACAACTTGAAAAACCAACTTGGAAAAATTACAAAGATAACTTAAAAAATGAAAACATACATTTACAAGGGGAACAAGAGTGTAACAATACAAATTGGGTGCAAAGAAACAAGAGAAGAAAATGCAAAAACACTGAAAATAATTCTTAATTATTCTTATTATTGTATTGATAGTTATTTCTATTTTAAGAAGTCATAAAACCTTTGGAGAAATTCCCTAATCAAATATTCATCTGGTCTATCTATGTACCTATAGGTAATGTCCACTGAGTAGTCTAACTCTTTTATTTCCTAGAGCTTTCTTTAAAGACTATTTATTTTCATGTTCAAATTATCCACATTTAATTGGAATTTTTCTAACTGGTAAAGTTATTCATGACTAAATTTAGATGTGGGATTGATAATGTCCTAAATTCACTTTTTAATCATGGTCTCAATTGAAATTAGATTCCCATTTTTATCTTTATCATTAACAAAATGACAATTTAATTTCTTTACCTCCTTATTGATTTTCATCAATGTGTTACTTCCAAGTGACTTTGCATTATTGAATTTATGAAGAGACTCTTTAAAATATTGGATTCTGAATGTAGTATTGTGTAGACACCGAAATCGTGTCTAACCCTTGGTCATCCTCCCCCTTTGGTCCATTCCTAACCCATTCTTAAACCATGCACTTACTAATTTAAAATAATAATAATTTATTATTAATATCCTCCCCTTTGACACATCACCTATAACACCTCGTCTGACACCTTGCCTTGGACTATTTCCCACCCTATGACTCACCCAAGACCTATTCCTACTTCTTTCTAACCACCTAACCAACTCTTGTGCATATTTATCCCAACCTTCGACAATTCTCCAACAGATCATGCACTTGGCGGATGGAGAACGGGCTTGGTGGCTCTTTTACTCATTCTCCACCCGCTGACGTCGGTTAAATGTCGGTCGACGCCGGCAGGATTGCCGACGTTGGTTTTACTTAAACCAAATTTCTAACCTTTAACAAAGCTAATCACAAATTGTTAATCTCTGGTGAGCTAATCACGAATCTTGAATCCTCTTCTGGTGAAACAAAGTTCTCGTGTGCTCTTGCTTCTTGTTTTCTTGCAGGGATCAACATTCTTGACAGCATTTTCTAGGCACCGAGGTCTTGCATCAAACATTATACATAGGGATTGCATGGTATCTCCATCACCAGTGGCAACAGAAACATAGCTTCTGCACCTTTACCAACTCGTGTCACAGCTAAGTATTTGTACTATTTTTATTTCAGTGTCATTTCAAATATATTAGCATTTTGTCTACTATCTATTCCAAACATCCTTGACCTAACCTTCTCTGTTCTTCCTGAAGAGGCTAAAAAGCCTTCTCTCACTTCTTATTCCCTTTTCTTCACCTCTGACACCCATTTAGTCTCTCTTTAGACAACACCCTCTGTCCAATCAACTCAACACAAGCTATCAGAGACCTACAGACCATCTTAAGACCAATCTGATCAACCTGACTAAATTGCTTCCTAGAAAGGCTAAAAGGCCTTCTTCCTACTCCTTACCCCTTTTTTTGACAACATACCCTCTACCTTAGTTCTTATTAAAGATTCTACCTACTGTTTTACCATCCCACACAGACCCTCAGACCCTCAGACGAAGCCTCAGTCTATTCTGCAGACCAAGACCAGCCCTGTAACTCATCCCTGACTATTACCGTAGCCGACCTCATCCATTTCCCCTACCGACGTCGACAGTCTAACTGATGTTGGTGACTTTCCTGACCGATGCCGGCAATACTACCGACATCGGCGACTGTGCAAAGCAGATCACAGCTTATCAGGTATGCATTTGCCTTAAGTTCTTTCTTTATGTTTTTCATCATTTATCACTTTATGTTTCTAATCAGCATTCTATTTTTAATAGTGGACTGTCATCCTCTAAGAAGCCTTAGCACTTCTAGGACCAATATTTTTCTTGGCAGTCCACCCTTTTGTCATCTAACATTTTTTTGTGTTTTAGTGTCTTTCTCTTTCAGGTGTCATCCTCCACAACCAAAGAGCAGTTCTCACTATCGTCTGAATTCTGGTGTGCATGACTATATCCAGGTACATACAAGCCTTAGACCTTTTCTCTTAGTTTCTTAATTCTCTCTTTGAATGTAGAAAGTGAAAATAGCATAGAAACATTCTGGCACACCCGGTGGGACCCTTAGGGCCTTCCTTGGGTTCCTTTCCTTCTTTTTTCATTTAGGTGCATTAGGTTTCTCCCTCTTCACCTCTTTCTTCTCTTCTAAAAGACATCATAAGCAGGAATAAAAAGAACTTTTCTTTCTTTTCTTGCATTTCTAGACTAGTCAAAAATCATATTCTTCAACCCTTTCTCAACTTGTTTTCATTCCAACTTAACATTTCGACTTGGGGCTTAAAATACATTACATTCCATTTCTGCTTGTTTGCATTTTTTAGTCCACACTTAGTAATTAATAACCGCATATTGAATTAATCATAGTCCACTTGATGTTACACAACCAAACCACGTGCACTAAATCAAACATCAAACTTACCTGAGACAAGGCCCGACTGGGATTTCATCACCCAGCGAATACCTTACCCGTCCCAGTGATCCTACTTGGATTTCACCACCAAGGGGAAAGCCCACTTTGTTCTCTGGCAGAGTCTAATCTATAGGGGAAGTATATTTTGGCTAAGTGAGACCAGCTTACCACTGGGATCATGAAGTGAGGGGAGCTTGCTCCTTAGCACCAGGCCAAGTACAAAACCTAACACAGACTTTTAAGTGCCTAAACAAACCTAAAACCATCCATAGACTACCTCTTCTAGGACCTTTCTAACATCCAACCTCCCCAAACATCACTTTAAGGCATAAGCCACACGAGCTTAATAATTTATTTCTAGGGATTTAATGCTTAGGCTCTACTTGTGTTCTTCATCTTTTCTATTCTTATCTGCTTGTTTGAGCTAGTGAGGACGTTCTTCTTCTTTTTTTTCCAAAAACTCTCAAGTCTTTTGGGTTTCTGGAAAACACAGTCACCAACATCAGTTTTACTACCGACGTCGGCCACCTTTTATCGCCGGCATCAGTTATCTGACCAACGTCAGCCATCTTTCTCACTGACATCAGTTTTCCAACTGCCGTCGATCTCTGTCACAGTTCTTTTTTTTCAAAACAGCAACCTTAAAACCTGCCCCTTTTTCTATCAAAACCCCATTCTGAGTTTCTGAAACTAAAAAAACATAGTTTTCTGAAACCTAACCCTTTTTTTCCTTGAATGGTTTTGACACGCAGTCAAACCAAGGCTCTTCTTGACCACATGAGGCAACAACCGCTTCCACCTTCACCATCCATAACTAGTCCTATAATGGAGTTCCACTTAGAGACTGAAAGAACTCCTACTTTCCTAACCCTGCCCCAGACTCCTATTGTCCCATAAGGGGACCAAGATTTTGCATGATTCTTGGACCTCAACGTCAAAGCCTTGCAGCACTATCTCGTGCATAGCCAAATGCGAGACTCCCTAGGCAACCCAATCTATGGGATGCCAACTTCCTTAGTCGAGACAATGATCACATCAACAGTATCTACAATTCAACCTATAGACAATCAAGCCAACACCTCGACTAATAACCCAACCGTGTCCTACCTTCAAAATTTAGCCTCTCCTTCTAGACTTACCTCCATGGGGGTTCCGATACCCCCTCAACCTCAAACTACTCAACCAAATCCTACACCTTTCCAAAACCTAGTGGTCTTTATCCCCCCTACTTTTGCACCTATCAACACAAGAGTAACTTTCTACCCTTCAACAAGTGTGGCCACTCCTCAATCATCTTTGACGGCCCCTATCCAACTTGTGCCTACCAACCCCATAACACAAGTGCCCTTGGCTTCAACTTCCACCCTGATAACTAGTTACCCATATGTTGTGTCTACACAAATGAAACCAACCACGTCATATGCCCCTCTCAATATCTTTCAAGTGCCTTATAATCTAGGGGGCGCTCCACCCGCCAATCCGTCAATAAATATCATCAAAATGCTGATGGACAAGATGTCTAGCCTAGAGACCTCTATTTCTGGCTCACGTAATGCTCTCTCATATGAGAAAATTTGTAATGAGCCCATTCATCCTTCTGTCCCGATCAGGCCATATCCCAGCCAGTGGGAACTTCCTAAATTTTCTCGCTTTCAAAGCAAGGAAGACCCACAACAGCACTTACAGGCATTAAGACATGCCTATTACCTTATTTCCCATGATGATGCATTACTTTTACACACATTTCCTATGTCTCTCTCTGGTGTTGTGCTTGACTGGTACAACTCTCTTGCCAGCCATTCCCTCTTCACATTTACACAGCTGGCCCAGCTCTTTCTTGATCACTTCTCCATCAACAACACCAAGAAGGTCTCAATCATGGACCTCTATTCTATTCGCCAATTCGAGGATGAATCCATAGCTAACTTTGTTGCTCGCTGGAAAGGCCTCATCAATCAACTCTCCTTTTCCTTACCCCAACCCGAACTTATTGAACTTTTCTCCCGAGCCTGCGTCAAACATATTTCTTCCACCTTACGGGTTCAGACCTTCCGCACCTTCGATGAAGCTTTCACGATGGCCCACATACTTGAATTATGTGCCATCGAGGAGAATAAAGTCAAGTTGCGGAGCAAAAATCTCAACTCTAAGATCAATGACTCCTCTTCTTCTAAACCTTCATCATCCAATCCTAAGTCTAAAGCTTCAGCTAACGCTATGGTCATTAGACCTTCATCCTCTTCAACCAATCAGCCTGAGCCATCCACATCTCAGAGTGCCACCCACCAATTTCAGTAGAGATACGTACAATGATAGTATACTCCTCTCAGAGAATCATATGCATTTATGCTAGAAAAACTTGTTAGACAGGGGGTTCTCAATCTCCCCTAGATCCGACCACCTCCACAATTTGATCCCTCACGTGCCATCCCTGCGTGGTATAGGTAAAATGACTTCTACAATTACCACCGTGTCAAAGGTCATGACACGGGTAACTATAAGACCTTTAAAAACATAATCCAAGACATGCTTGAAAAGGGTGACCTCATCCTAGACAATCCGAATGCACCTCCTAATCAGGGCATCGACATCTTCAAGCACCCATTCCCCAATCATCCACTGACCCAAAACAATGTCCAGACCTTGATTGACAACACTCATGAACACAACATTCGAACAGTCAATACGGTCTCACCCTTCATCCCTGACCAACCTCAAGAGGTTAGTCTATATATCACTCCATCACGTGTGGACGAACCTCTTTCCCCAGTTAGTTCTTCATCAACCTCTCTCATCTTGGAGGATGCCTCAACCTTACTAGCACCACTGGTCTCACCATCCTCCTTCCTGTTGCCTATGGAGGACCCAACCCTTCCTACTCCTCGACCACAAGTGGAGGGCACCATCATCCCTGCCCTTTACTCGCTTGAGGATCCACATTCTCTAGTTCCTTCTCTACCAAGAGAAGAACCTGACTCTCCATCTTCTTCAACCAATGACAATCTAGTTATAACTCCCACACACCTTGGGTCTGAGACTACTACCACACCTAACACATTTTCAGCCCCGCAACCACTCACATCTTCTCAAGGACCCAAACCTCATCCAACATCTTCTCAACCATTTTCCTGACTAGTGGAGAAAATCAAACTTCTCCCTTCAAGGAAAGTGGAGCATCAGGGATTGTGGGAGCATCTTAAAGCTCTTCAACATCCCCATGCCCTCTCGTCTCATGCTGCCAATCCTCCCAAGGCAGAATCTCCCAAGACTCTCAACAAAGACCAGACTCCCGCTTCTAAACCTGCATCTACCCGATCTAAACCGATCAAGTCACTCGGCATTCACCCTGTCTCTACCCTCACTCACCCACAAGTGAAGGTGGACTTAAAACTTTCCTCACCTAATAACAGTCCTCAAACCAAACCAAAGAAGACTGTTAAGCCACGGCAGCGAACCCCTCCTCCACCATCAACATTACCCTCCATTTTAGGCCCTCATCCTTCTACCCTAGTCAGAGTGCTCCCTACTCCAACCCTTAACCAAAACAAATTACCTCCATTACTTCCTTTACCAACCACAAGTCTACCCCCTCTCAAAAATTTGGTACCTCTCACGAAGAAAGTGTCGTCTTCACATGTGGCCGCACCACCAACCCAAAAGGTGGTACAGAAGCCTTCCTCAACACCTCCCAAGCAAAAGTCACTAGCGCTTCATGCATTAACAAGCACATACCCCTTAGTAGGTTCATACACTTTGATATTACGCCAACTTTTGTAGACTTCCAACATAACCCTTCCATCCATCAGGCCTTTCCAACCTCTCGGGTCCAAGCCTTCCTGGTTCGACGATACGAAGATTTGCTTATACCATCATATGTTAGGACATGATACCGAGATTTGCTGTGCCCTCAAGGTCATCATTCATCGCTATATGGATAAGGACACTCTTCTCCTTGAGGACACTCTTGATCAACCCTCGACACCTTTCCATCCAACCTCTTCAACCACATCAACATCTCACCAGCAGGCCATGACCCCTTCTTCACCTCCTATCTTTGAAATTAATGCTATCCACATAGCCACTAGGTCACAAAAGGATAAGTCAAAAGAAAAAGCTGCCATTCCTTGGACCTACCCTTTTGTCAAGCCACCTCAACCACTCAAGCCTAAAATTTCTATCCTTGGTACATCTCAACCTTCTTCTTCTTCCTCTTCTGGGCCGATTCATGACTCCATGTTGAAACAGCTTCACCAGATGCCTATGAAGATGTCCCTTTATGACCTCATCTAAACCCCACCTCAGCATCGTCAAGCCCTCATCCAAGCCTTACAAGCAGCGGAGGTCCAACCTAAAGACCCTCAAACACTATCCGCCCTAGCCCATTCTTTATTCCCCATTGCCTCTATCACTTTCAGTGATTCTGAAATTCCTACCACTACCTTGGAAGATCAAGACGCTGCTCTTTTCATCACAACCTACGTTGATCGAACCCATATTAAGTGAGTTATGATTGATGGAGGCACCAGCATTGATATCATTTCTACCCATGCCTTTAATCAATTGGCTCTTCCCAAGAATTGCGTATCGAAGACCGATGCAATCCTTAGATCCTTTAATGACACCACCGCTAACACTATTGGCACTGTTGTCCTCCATATTCACGTTGGCCCATGCACAATCTCAGAGCTCTTCTACATCATTAAGGGAGAATTCCAATATAACATGTTATTAGGATGACCTTAGATCCATGCCATGGCTTGCGTCCCTTCAACACTTCACCGTTGTGTCAAATTTGAACATGACAGACAAGTCTATGTCATTCCTATCGACCCATCCCCTTTCAAGACTTGTAACACAACCTATCGGCCAAATGACGTTCTTATTCCTCTCAAGGCACCAACCCAAACATCATCTCCATCCATGAAAGTGTCAACTAGTACTCAAACAGCGGTTGCCATCACATCACCTTCTCAAGCGACAACCAAGGACCCCATGGATGATATCTTCCAAAGACTTTCACTTGGGGAATATCGCTTGCTGACCTTAGACATGTTCTAAACTTTGTAAGAGTATGGATGCCTTCACCACAGCCCCAGCTATGACTGTTGGATTAGAATGGTCATTCTTTATGGTCCTCCTCACCTCCGAACCAACCTCATCTATGGGGGGCTCAACCAAGCTCCTCTTGATGGGAACCCTCTCTTTTCACCCCAACCATTCACATCAGACTTCTCATTTCTTGGCAACCCTGCCTTTGCACACACTTACCTTTATAGGTGTGCATTGAAGGGTTTTGGTTTCAGACGCTATGAGCAGGGCTCCCATCAGCCCATCGAGCTGCTTAATGATGACAATGCCAAGAAACGGTATGGCCTGGGATATCACGACCCCACTCAGGCCTCTGCAGACCTTTGCCCTGAACCCACCATTGACCAATCTCTAGGCTCACCCATTCCTCCTCCTTCACCTATGGAGTCGGTGGTTTCCATTCCTCCTAACTTTTTCAATGCCTAAACGCCATTCACTTGGGAACCCCTAACCTATCAACTAGGTGGGGTACCTAGGTCTCTCCCCCTCGTCTTCTCTCCATCTCATTTGCATTGGGTGTTAGACATTCTTCCTACCACCAAATGGCTGGGGGGGAGTTTGACTTTATACTACCTATCATGACCTCAACCAAACATCAATCACACATCAACCATGACCTCAATCAATCATCAAACTACACCTCGACCAAGCAACCAAACCTTGACCAATCATCAACCTTAACCTCTTAATCATGACCAAACACCAATCTCAACCTGGCCCTCGACCAGTCTCGACAAATTAGTGACCACATCAACCAACTTCTTAATCATCACCAACATGTCACCAATATGGAATGGAGTAAACGAGGAAAATTTTCTCCTAATTGGCTCGGACCTTCTATCATCACACACAAGTATGGATCAGGGACTTATCATCTGTCTTCTCTTGAAGGCCGACCAGAACCTAAGCCCCTTAATGCCTTGCATCTACGACCATTCTACTGTTAGTCGAGTACTCATCCACTTGACATTGAACTTGAGCTCATCCCTTGATCAATCCCTGTCCTTTTTATCCTCAATCCTTTCCACCCTTTTTCCCTTAACAAATCCTCTATAACCCTTTTATAAAGTATAGATGCTTTGTCCTAATAAAAGGGAGCCCTTGACCTTTTATAGTCTTGTCCATGACTCAACATTCTATCAAAAATAAATCAAGATGTCAAAATATCCAAGGTCACAAAATCAAATCAAAAAGCAGACTGCTCCCTCAAAGGACAGTTGCACTATCATTGCTGTAGCTAATAGACTACTCCCTTGAAGGACAGCTATTCATGATAGGACCGAAACTCCCCAAAGCTCTGACACAACTTGTCAGATTTAAGAGCACACATGATTACCATTGTATAAGCAATTAAACATGCAGAATAACCAGAAGAATAAATAACTATCAATGAGAAAACACATAGAATATGAGAGGCAACACACAATTGTATTCAACTCATTACAAGGGAAATTACAATAAAGAGATCACACTCTTCTTCCACCTCTGTGAGGCTTCCTCCTCAAGGGCTCCAAGTAATCTTCCCACCTAAGTAATCTTCTCTCATAGGTCATAACACACATCTAACACAAGTTGTTGTTCACCTCATTGCACATCTATACAATCGAGTACACAACTGTACTCCAAGTAGATCTCTCCATGATCCTGCTGATGTATTGCTGTCACCTTGGATCTAGCACCCCCACTGATCTCCTTTCTGACCCTCGCATTCACACATCCCTGCATATCAAACCTGATCTTACTTATACACACATGGGGAATCCTACTTGATTCCACCATGGGAAGAACTCTCCAAGCTTCACATAGCTCTTCTCCAAATTCTCCACTTAACAATATAGCCCATGAGTCTATTATATAGATCTCATGCATACACTGATTAGACTTGCGGCTCAAGACTTCGAACAAGCCTTTAACATGCAAACTCTGCATTCACTTAACTGACTATTTATCAATAGCAGTTCAGACTGCCACAGGCAATCGATGTCGGTCCATACCCTCCTGGAGGTGACCGATGCTAGCCGATCATCTACCGATGCCAGTTTCCCTTCTGCATCCCCTGACCGACGTCGGTGTGGCCTGCAGATGCTGGCAACTGCATACACTAGAAACCCTTTATTTGACTTAAGGTGTAGCTTTTAGCTCCACACCCTAACAATCTCCCACTTGGAGATAAAGAGCTGCACCTATACCCAAAACTAGTACTCTGTCCAATCTGCATCCTAGCTTGTATTCCTCTTCAAGCTCCCACCTGAAGACAACCCACCACACTCCTTGTGGTGTTAATCTTGTGCCTGATTTTCTTCATTCTCATTGTACCATCTTCTGCCTTGCTATACTTCCACTCAAATAGCAACCCCAGTGAGTAACCTGTAATCAACAAATGCTTAACAGATCTGGGACATCTGTTAGTCAAACTCGCTCTGAGAATGTCCAACCTCGATCTGATACCAATTGATAGGACCGAAACTCCCCAAAGCTCTGACACAACTTGTCAAATTTAAGAGCACACATGATTACCATTGTATAAGCAATTAAACATGCAGAATAACCAGAAGAACAAATAACTATCAATGAGAAAACACATAGAATATGAGAGGCAACACACAATTGTATTCAACTCATTACAAGGGAAATTACAATAAAGAGATCACACTCTTCTTCCACCTCTGTGAGGCTTCCTCCTCAAGGGCTCCATGTAATCTTCCCACCTGAGTAATCTTCTCTCATAGGTCACAACACACAGCTAACACAAGCTATTGTTCACCTCATTGCACATCTATACAATCGAGTACACAACCGTACTCCAAGTAGATCTCTCCATGATCCTGCTGATGTATTGTTGTCACCTTGGATCTAGCACCCCCACTGATCTCCTTTTTGACCCTCGCATTCACACATCCCTGCATATCAAACCTGATCTTACTTATACACACATGGGGAATCGTACTTGATTCCACCATGGGAAGAACTCTCCAAGCTTCACATAGCTCTTCTCCAAATTCTCCACTTAACAATACAACCCATGAGTCTATTATATAGATCTCATGCATACACTGATTAGACTTGCAGCTCAAGACTTCAAACAAGCCTTTAACATGCAAACTCCATGTTCACTTAACTGACTATTCGTCAACAGCAGTTCAGACTGCCACAGGTGACCGACATCGGTCCTTGCCCTCCTGGAGGTGACTGATGCCGGCCGATCATCTACCGATGTCGGTTTCCCTTCTGCGTCCCTTGACCGATGTCGGTGTGGCCTGCCGATGCCGGTGACTGCATACGCTAGAAACCCTCTATTTTCCTTAAGGTGTAGCTTTTAGCTCCACACCCTAACAATTCAAAAGCCCTTAAACATATATAAAGCAAAATATAGACCACTCCCTCGAAGGATGGCTATGACTAAATCTTGCTATAAATAGCACTTTCTTAGAAGCTTCCCGCATCGATCAGCTTCAGAAATGACCACCAAGCAAAGTGACATCTCTATGTGGACTTCCCGCATTGATTAGTCTGCTCTCAAAAAAAAAAAAAAAAAGGGGTCATGGACTTGGCTTGTAGTTGTCTCAAGGTCTCCTATCAAAAGGGGCAAAGTTATCACTACTAACAAGGGGTTACCCTCTCCTCACATAATCATGCCTATCACCCCAACATACTTAAGGGATTTTGAGCTCACTTAATGTCAAAGTGATTTGATTACCTCTCTAAGACAACCTATGGTCAATGACGCAATGCATAAATGGGGTTTTTGTTCTAACAACCCCTATCTATGTTGTCATTCTAGTCCGTGTCAATGAAAGAGCAATTTGCCTTTCACTTTTTTTTCACACTTTGGTCACATTCAACCAAATCATTTTCCTAAACCAAACCAACCCAAACATTTTCAGACCACCAACATGACATTATGACATCATACATCATCATAGACCACTCACATAGTTTCTATGGACAATAATACACATAGGGACTATCGACCAAACACAATTTATGTTAAGCATAAACCATTACTTGCTGAAGCATAAATAGACCCACTTCATTTTTAGCATACATCCATCACGAATATGGAAAATTGCTAGGGATGAAAGACCACTCGACACCTCTGACACCTGTTTAGTCTCTCTTTAGACAACACCCTATGTCTAATCAACTCAGTACAAGCTATCAGAGACCTATAGACCATCTTAAGACCAATCTGATCAACTTGACTAAATTGCTTCCCAAAAAGGCTGAAAGGCCTTCTTCCTACTCCTTACCCCTTTTTCTGACAACATACCCTCTGCCTTAGTTCTTATTAAATATTCTACCTACTATTTTACCATCCCACACAGACCCTCAGACGAAGCCTCAGTCCATTCTGCAGACCAAGACCAGCCCTATAACTCGTCCCTGACTATTGCCCCAGTCGACCTCATCCATTTCCCCTACCGACGTTGGCAATCTAACCGATGTCGGTGACTTTCCTGATCGACGCTGGCAATACCACCGACGTCAGCGACTGTGTAAAGTAGATCGTAGCTTATCAGGTATGCATTTGCATTAAGTTCTTTCTTTCTATTTTTCATCATTTATCACTTTCTGTTTCTGATTAGCATTCTATTTTTAACAGTAGACTGTCATCCTCTAAGAAGACTTAGCACTTCTACGACCAAGCTTTTGCTTGGTAGTCCACCCTTTTGTCATCTAACATTTTTTTGTGTTTTAGTGTCTTTCTCTTTCAGGTGTCATCCTCCACAACCAAAGAGGAGTTCTCACTATCGTCTGAATTCTGGTGTGCACGACTATATCCAGGTACATACAAGCCTTATACCTTTTCTCTTAGTTTCTTAATTCTCTCTTTGAATTTAGAAAGTGAAAATAGCATAGAAACATATTGAAAAAAAATTAATCTGATAGACAATTTTTTCCTTATTGATCATTCCTTTTTCAATAAGGTTAATAGAAGTAAATTTTTAGAACTTGACCAACCTAGGAATGAATTCCACTCAATTTTGTTTATGTTCATCATATAAAATTTCTTTTCTCACTAGTTGTTCATATTATGATTGTGTCTTAGAGAACATCATTTGTGTAATAAGATTTTTTTAGGTTCCATGATGAGTGACCTTTTCCATACAATCCTTCACCGTGTTTCCCATTTTGCACCCCTCTCTTACTTTCTCTAGTTTCTCATCATGAAGACTCGATGAAGCAATAGTTGGTTGAATTGGCCATATCAGTATCTATATTAATCAGTTCAATTATTCTACCTTTTCTTTTAGTTCATCCTTTATTGCCTTTTATTTATCCATTTTTTAAAAAATTATACCAATTGCCAATTGTACATATCTTTTCATCCCTTATCTAGTTTATTTTCCTAAATGAACCCTAAATACCTAGTAGTCTTCAATCTTAATTTATGACTTATCTATTTCAACTACAAGAATGGCCATTTTTGCATATTTTTCTCCTTTTCATCTATTACCATTCATGAAATTGTTCTCACTTTATTTAGCCTCTTTGAGAAAGGAGTTGTCAAAGTTATAAAATCTATCTCCTTAGGTTCACCAATTTTTAATTTTTTCTTCACTACAGTGGACAATGAATATGAATTTATAGTTCTTGGGGAAGGTAATGGGACAAAATTTGAGACTAGTGAAATAAGCCTGGCTAGAGTCGAAGGTGTTTCCTCAGTTTGGGTACCTAGGAAATATGTTTCTATTTTTTCTTGTGTATTGATTATATCAATAGGAATTTTTGGAGAGGAGAAAAGAAGTAATTCAGGATTCATTGGAGAAGATGATGAGATATGAGTAACCTATTACAATAGGAAAGTAAGTGATATAGGAAACATTGTATCATCTAAAGCTAATAATTTTTTAGTTGTATTCTCTACCAGTACTTGAGAAAATGGAAAACTATCAACATAATTCTCTTGAGGAATTGAAATTTTAAGAGAAGAAGAGAAATTTTCACCTAACCTCTTTATTTTTATCTTTATATTATTTCATGGTTGAATGTCTTTTTGAATACTTTGACTAGAATCCATCTTATGCATTATGTTCATTCTTTCCCAAAATTCATGTAACTTGATGTGACATAGATCAGTGTCAATGATATTTCCAACATTGGACTCTAGTGGAGAAGGAGGTGTCATGCACTGAAATTGATACTTCATGGTTTATTTGTTTTACTAAGAATTATCTTTTCTAGAGTAGGAGATGAAAACATTAACACTTATAAGAAAAATTAAAATTTAGAATATGTGTGGAAAAGATTCTTATTTATAAAAAGATGAAATTAAATAACATAAAGCCAAAATAAGTTATTTAATCATAAATAGAAGTTTATACCCACAAATTATTCATGAAAATTACTCCAGTGTGTTTTTAATGCTATCTATATGAAATTCATCTTTAGTCTAGGTATTTTCCCCATTCACAATTATACCTATAAAATTTATGTTGCTTATTTATCAAACTTTCCTGGCACATAGAAATGAATTGAAAAGAAATTGTG
This sequence comes from Torreya grandis, assembly GCA_037957365.1. NCBI lineage: Eukaryota > Viridiplantae > Streptophyta > Pinopsida > Cupressales > Taxaceae > Torreya > Torreya grandis. Next base: position 1,027,936 of record JARHVA010001285.1, on the reverse strand, counting down.
AAAAAAATCATTTTCAATTTTAAAATATTTCTCCTATCCCTAATTCATCCAAAATATTAAAAATCAATTGCCAATTGATTTTTACCAAAAACTCAAAATTCTGATCTTGCCAAAAGAAATATGGCTTTTATCAAATTTCAAGTGAAAATAATATACACTATGATTCTTTCAAATTTTCACAATTTAAAAATCTCCCAAAAATATTTTTTTTAGAAATCCTCAAATTTCCCTATGGAATGTAGTCTTCGTTCTTCAAGGATGTCACATGGCCATGTAATTTTCAATTCATGAACAAAAATGATAACAAATATTCCCTCATCAATTTTATATTTCTTCTTTACCAAGTACATACAATCATTTTTTTCCCACATGAAATATAAAATATATGAAATTTTTACATCTTCCACTCCACCTAGGTCGTAGCATTCAATTTATATAAATGAAAATTTTAAAACAAAAATTTGAAACCTTTTTTATTTACAACTCACCCTCTTAGGCATATAGTCAATCAAACGACGGTCATATAAATTATTTAGAAAAAAATGAAAAATGTAAAAATGGAGTCTTTGGCAAATAAATAATAATAAAATAAATAAATAAGTTGTATAGTTGAGTTGGCTAAAAAAAATTTAGGAAATTAACCAAAGTTTTCCCCTTTTTTAACAAAAACTTGATTTGTATGGAAGGTGTACAATTAGTCATATAAAACTCATATAGATCATAATAAGCCCAAAAATATTTTTAAAACTTCCATAATTCCATTACATGTAGGTTGTACAACTTGGCTTGGGAGGAAAGAGTAAAAATAATAGAAAATTTTAAAAATAATTACATATTTTTTCACCTTTGAGTAGGGTGTATGATTATCTATACCATATAGAGATTGAGCAGACAATAAAATAATAATAATTTAATTTTTAAATGATTACTCTTTCTTTGTCTTAGCCTCAAATTTGGGTGTTTGATGATGTGAAAATTTGATTTTCAAAAATTCAATATTTTTTCTCCAATGTTGTATGGCTTGTCATCTAAATGAAAAGGCTTAGTCTGGAATTTCTTTCTTTTTCTTGGGCACTCTTGCACATTATTTTTCTAGTTGAAGAATAAATTAAAATAACTTATTTTTGTTTATTTAATTCCCTTTCATGAGCTTGAATATATTATTTTCTAGTGGATGATAGCTAAAACACAAATGGAAATTCAATTTTTAATCACTAAAATTTTCCAGAGTTAAGCATGTAAATTAAATAGATATTTTAGAAGGGAAGACAAACTTCATTTAACATCACCTGGGAAAATAACTATATTTTCATGATTAGAAAAAAAATTAAATGATTTTTCATGCAAGTTTGAAAATGAGACTTTAATTTGCAACAACAATTTGCATCGTTGATAAATGCAATTAAAATATGGAAGTTTGGATTTACACAGCTCTTACAAATGTAATTTGCATTTGCATGAATTAGGGATGTGTGATTTATATTTAAATTAATTGATAAAATATAATTTTTAATTTTAATTATATTTAATATTTATATAACTTTTAGTAATTTGACCTATCAAGGTCAAATTACTACTCCTATCATACAAAACTTTCCTAATACCAGTCATAGCCTTTTAAAATTTGTAAAACTAAGGAATTATTTCTTAAAAAGCACTAATTTTGGTCAAAAATGTCAAAAATGGATTTTAAATTGGTCATTATCATTTAAAAAGAGCATTGTCAAGTTCAAATATGTAGATAATCCATGCACAAGGATCAATTTTAAGAGAAAATTGAACATTCTAGGATCTACAAGTGGTTTTAAGACCTCAAATTTTGTACACAAGGTAATTATGAGTTTTATAACCCTATTAAAATTTTTCATAATCATTTTAAAAGTGGATATACTCACTATTTTGTAATAGTCCTTAGCATGTCCATTGGAGATCACCATTAGAGTAGGCATCGTTCTAGAGTGCCACAGAGGTTTTTAAGTCTAGGAAAAAGTTTTAAAAATATTGGATGATGTTTTTATATCATAATAAGACCTTTAAAAAATGTAAAAACTCTAAATTTTAAGCAAAACATGCTCATACAAGATTTTGCAAGCAAACATGCATAAAGGCTAAAAAGGGGTTTTTTGAATTTTCAAGAAAAATGTGCTTTTAGAGTATTTTGATAGCATGTTATAGATTCCATGATGATGTTTCCAATAATTGGGAAGAATGTGAAGAGTTATTTTCATTTTGGTGAAATTTTCATTTTTTCAGTTCTAAACACCTGCCATAGCCTCCTGTTTAGATGCTCATATCTTTCACCACATGTATATTTTAGATGAAAAATATTATTATGTTTTTAGTAATAATATTTACCTATAATTAATAAAAAATTGAGATTATTTTATGTGTTTCTATTTATGAAAAATCGTTAAGAGTGTAGGCAACTTAGAATGTAGTCAAAACCCCACAACCAAATTTCTCCACGTGATAATGTTTTATATATTTTGAATGAGAACTAATATTTTCAGTGATTTCTTCTTTTTTATTTTTTATTTTTTGAGGGGGGGGTGTAATTTTTATACACAAATGAAAAAAAATTGGGATTTGGAGGTCTGTACTTTATGAACCATCATTTTTAAAATTTAGCTTCAAAGCCCACCTAAACCCTCAAAAAATTAGTTTTACAAAATATTAATTTTATTTATATAAAATAATTTTTGATAAACTTAAAAAAATTCAAAATGTAAATTAAACTCATAGAGGATTATATAAATGTCAATTTTATGCATGTATATGTATGGACGAGGTTAGAAATCATGTTTTTTTGTGTAAAAAACATGTAAAATGAAGTACATGACATTTATATTAAATATAGTCAATGGATATAAAATAATAAGACTTTTTATTCATAATATAATTTTATTTTTATTATAAATCATCCTAAAATTGTCCAAAACATCTTAATCAAAATGGCCAGTTTGTAGGTAAATGGAGCAAAATAGGCCTAGTCAACCCTGTTGACTAAATAGTGAGTGTTTTCTCATTAAAATTAAATATCTTATGATGATAAAAGTTTTATAGTTATATTTAATTATTTTTTCAAATTTAATTTCATATTATTTTATGTTTAATGGAGTCCAAATGCAATAAGATAGGCTATTAGTCGTAATTGGCCTAACACGCCTAATTGGTCAATCAAGCAAGTAAAAAATGGCATTGAAAATATATCAAATTAATTAATTTTGGAGTTATCACATGTAATAAATGTTTTTTAAGTGTATATATCATTATAAAGTCAATAAAAAATTTTCAATTCATGCAATTTGAGCTCAAGTTGAGTTAACTAGTCCTTAAGGGTCAAATCTCTTGGGTTGACTAGTTTGACTAGTTTCATGCATCTCCCATGCTTTTCATGCAAGATAAAGACTCTAAATAACTTAAAATCACTTTAAATATGGATTTATATTATAATTTATGGAATTATATTCATGAAAGGAAGGTTGAAAAGTCATCATGGGCCCACCACTTCTCAATTCTATGCCAAAAATTAAAAACATGCAAATTTTGAAGACTTGAAAGATTTTATAGACTTTATTTAATATTGTAAAAGGATTTGCATTGTTTTAACTAAAATAAGAATAATAATTATATTTTACCTGAAATTTTTTATTTATTTAAGGTTTTATACTAAGATATTGGCTTTTTGTAACCATTTTGGAGGAATTCCTGAAGCAGAGCAAAAATTGTAATCGACACCATTTATCTAATAAAAAATATTTTTTGCATATGTTTTTTTGGGATCAAAAGAGAATGAATTTTTTGATTGTGTATCATAATATAATTGATATATATATATATATATATATATCCTATTTTTTCAGGTCCTTTCCTCATCTACTCTAAAAATCTCATCCTGTATAGGTCATTTGAAGAGCTATGAATAGAATTTACTTTGCAAGCTTCTTTTAGGCCTTCTTTTGAAACACTTATGTTCATAATTGAATGTAGATTTTTATTTTAAATTAATATGTGAATATTAATCAGTTATAAAAATATTTTATATAATATCAATCATTTAGGTGCATCACCCCATTTAGACAGGGTTTTTCTTTTCAGTTTCCTTCTTTTTCATCTCAAAAAAAAATCAAAATAGTTTAGTTTTAATAGATAAATATTAAGGGAACCAACCCTATCTAAAGGTTATTATATATATAGAGTCACAAAAACTTTGAGAATATCCAATTGTATCAGTTGGAGGGAGGGTGTGTTTTGCACATCTTCAATCCAGGTGCAATCTAGAGTGATAAGAGTTTCTGGCATGCCTGGTGGGATTCGAGTTCAACTATTAGAGACTAGTGCAAAAGATCAAGAATATTCATTTGAATCCATAAAAAAGGTATAAATGTGTGATAAACATGTTTCAAATGTTATGAATACTAATTAATTTCATGTCTTTACCATTAATCATGATGAATAAGCCTTTTGCGATGACTTGGAGATTTTTTGTGCAAAATTTGATGGTACATCTCCACTTCAAGTGGAGATTGATGAATGTCTTGTAAAGAGTACTATTGAAACTATTCACTAGGAAGAAATTAAATTAATATTAAAACCATGTTTGGATGTTTATCAAGGATCTAAATACTTTTACAAAGTACCACTTCAAATGGAGTCAATTAAAGACATCAATCTAGGTATACTAGTTGAATTGTCAATACAATCATTGAATGAGAATGTGTCAAATCATGATCAAATTATGAATGAGGTAGAGATATAAATTTTGATGTAATAAATAATAATATGGGAGGAGGATTATTGGATATTAGATCTATATCTTCAATCCATACACCTAAGAATAGAGGTTGGAGGTCTAGTTGCATCATCCAGAATATATGAACATGTAAGTGATCCCATTTATAGAAGAGATATATCAAAAGGAAGAAAATACATTTCAAATTTCCATAGTACATAAAATATCTTTCCATTTGATCCAAAAATAAGGTGGAGGTTAGTTTGTACATAATAGACTCATTGTGTTTCATTCCTCTAAGTGCACATGTGCACATGTTTATTGTTGTTTGTGTCAATTATCTTATTTGTGTCTTTTCTCATAAAAGATATTCCAATATATAATGTATATCCATTTTTTCATGGCCAAAATTTTTGATTTCTTTGATGAATAGGCTAGTCAACACCTGAAAGTCACAAAAATTGTTAGTAATTTGATCTATCAAGGCCAAATTACTACTCATATCATACAAAACTTTCCTAAAACTAGTCATAGTCTTTAAAAGATAGTCAAAAAAAGGAATTGTGGCTTAAAAATAACTAATTTTGATCAAAAATTTCAAAACTAGATTGTAAATGGGTTATTATCATTTCAAAAGAGCATTGTCAAGTTCAAATATGCAGACAATCCATGTATAGAGATCAATTTTGAGAGAAAATTGTACATTATAGGAGATGCAAGTAGTTTTAGGACCTAAACTTTTTTACACATGGTAATTATGAGCTAGATAAATTTTTGAAAAAAATTTATGGCCATTATAAAAGTGGAGATACTCGTTATTTATTAACAATCCTTAACATGTCTGTTGGAGATCAACATTGGAGTAGGCATCATTCTAGAGTGTCACAAAGGTTTATAATCTTACGTAAAAGTTTTTAAAAAATTGGATGATATTTTCACATCATAATTATACCTTTAAATATTGTAAAAACTCTAAATTTTAATCAAACCATGCTCATACAGGCTTTTGCAAGCAAACATGCATAAAGCCCAAAAAGGGGTTTTTAGACTTTACAAGCAAAATTTGATTTTAGATTATTTTTATAGCATCATATACACCCCATAATTATATTTTCAGGCATTGGAAATAATTTTAAGATTTGTTTTCATTTTAGTGAAATTTTCATTTTTTAGTTCTAGACACCCGTCTTAGCCTCCTATTCAGATGCTCATATATTTCACCACATATTGAGATTAGATGAATGATATTAGTAAGTTTTGGGTTCTAATATTTAATCATAATTCATGAAAAATTGAGACCCTTTTAGGGGTTTTGATTTATGAACAATCATTAAGAGTGTAGGTAACTTAGAATGCAGTCAAAACCCCACAGGTAGATTTCTCCACGTGATAAATTTTTATATATTTTGAATGGGAACCCAATAATTTTATGGATGTTTTGGGGTAATTTTTATACACATAAATGAAAAAAAATTGGGATTTATAAGCCTGTACTTCATGAACCACAATTTTGAAAATTTAGCTTCAAAGCCCACCTAAACTGTCAAAAAAATAGTTTTGAAAAATATTGATTTTATTGATATAAATTCATATTATATAAACCTAAAACCTTTTAAAATTTCAATTAAACTTAGATAGGATTCAATAAATGTCAATTTTATGCATGGATATGTATGGATGAGGGTAGAAATCATATTTTTTTAATGAAAAAAAATGTAAAATGAAGTACATGATAATTAAATTAAGTATAATCAATGTATATAAAAAAATAAGAATTTTTATTAATCTTAAAATTTTATTTTGATCATAAATAATTTCTATAAGTTTCCAAACTAACTCAATCAAAATGGCTAGTCTACAAGAAAATGGATCAAAATAGGCCTAGTCAACCCTGTTGACTGAATGGTTAGTGTTTTCTCATCAAAATAAAATATATTGTGATGATAAAAGTGTTTAGAGGTATATTTAATTATTTTTATATGTTTCATTACATATTTTTTCAAGTTTAATGGAGTCCAAATTCAAGAAGATAGGCTAATAGTCCTAATTGACTTAATAGGCCTAATTGGTCAATCAAGCAAGTAAAAAATAGAATTAAAAATATATAAAATGAATTAATTTTGGAGTTACCACATGTAATATATGTTTTTTAATTGGATATATCATTCTCAAGTCAATCCACAAGTTTAAATTCATGCAAGTTGAGCTCAAGTTGAGTTAACTAGTCCTTAAGTGTCAAATCTCTTGGGTTAACTAGTTTGACTAGTTTCATACATCTCCCATGCTTTTCATGCAAGATAAAGAATTTAAAAAACTTAAAATAAATTAAAATATAGATTTATCTTCTGATTTAGTTCATTATTTTCATTCAATGTAGGTTTAAAATTCAACATGGACCTAACACTTCTCAATTCTATGCCAAAAATCAAGAACACACAATTTTTGAAGACTTAGAAGATTTCAAAGCCTTTATTTAATATTTTAAGATAATTTTAGTCTTATTTTAAGTCAAATAAGACTAATAATTATATTTTTCATGCCAATTTGGATTTATTTAAGGTTTTATACTTATATATTGGCTTTTTGAAGCCATTTTGGAGGAATTCTTGAAGCAGAGCAAACATTGTAATTGACACCATTTATCAAATAAAGAACATTTTTTGCATATGTTTTTTTTGGACCATAATAGAGTGTTTTTTTTTAATTGTGTACCAGCATATAATCTAGATATATATCAATTTTTTTAATGTCCTTTCCTCACCTACTATGAAAAACTCATCCTCTATAGGTCATTTGAAGAGATAGGAATAGAATTTTCTTTACAAGCTTCTTTCAGGCCTTCTTTTGAAACACTTATGTTCAGGATTGAATGCAAAGTTTTATTTCAAATTAATATGTGTGTTTTACTTAGTTTTATAATATTTTAGAGAATATCATTCATTCAGGTGTATCACCCCATTTAGACAGGGTTTTTCTTTTATGTTTCCTTCTCCTTGTTCATCCCAAAAAAAATCAAAATAGTTTAGTTTTAATAGATAAATCTTAAGGGAACCAACCCTCTCTGGAGGTTCTCAATACAGAGTCACCCACACTCTGAGAATATCCAATTGTATTAGCTATAGTGAGGGTGTGTTTTTCACATCTTTAAGTTGGGTGCACTCCAAAGTGATAACAATAACAAAAATAAATATTTATATTATTGACTATTTATATAACAACAATATTTATTGACTAGGAATATTTATATAACAACTTATCTAGATAAGGAATTATGGACTAGATTTATTAGGTAAAATAGCATGGATTATTTGAGATAGAAATCCTTCATAGATTTAAGAAACAAAGAGGGGGAAAACTTGGAAAGGAAAAAACACAACAACACAAGCCAAAAAGAAAGATCAAGAAAGAAACCCAACTAAAATTTTATTTACACATGTACAAAATAGGGCCACTTGGTTCTTATTAGAAATATTGTTTCAAATATTTTTCACTAAATAGAAATGGTAGATTAGTTATAATATGCTATGTAAAATTTATTATTACTAAAAAAGTGGATGATCTCGAATGGTCCCATCCAAAGTGAATCAAACTTCCTATAACTCCCTTTTGATTCTCTACGACCATGGAAAAGTAAAACCAGATCTTCTACTTAGAATTCTCATTTCTTTGAATTTTTGTCAAAATAAAATTTGACATGATCCTGATGTTATTTGATCCTTTCAGCTACTTATATCCTTTTCTCTTCCTGTTGCCATAGGTAGAAGATTATTTTATCTAGTGAGTTTTCAAAATTCAGATTCTCAACTGCTCTATAAAATTTTAGGGTATATAACTTGAGAGTTATGGGAATCACAACATTAATTCCATATAATAATTTGAATAGAGACATACTAGTAGCCTTTTTTGAATTTGAATGATTTGCCCAAAGAACATCATATACTTTTTTGTGCCATTTTTTGTATTCTCATATAGTACCTTGTGCATGATTATGAACATATTCTTGTTGCTTGACTCAGCCTAACCATTATTTTATAGATGATAGTTTGATGAATGAGACATAAAAATGTAATATTCCTAAAATGTGATCATTATTAAAGATTAAAAGTTAGAGACATTATTTTTAATAATTTTCTATGGGATTCCATATCATACCAAGATATTTTCCTTGATGAAATTACAAACACTTTATGAAGTTGTTTGTTTAATAGGAATCACTTATACCCACTTAGTTAAGTAATATTTTACTATGAGAACATGAGTATGACCTATGCATTAATGAGGATTCAATGTTTCAATGAAATCTAGTCCCCATTTTTGAAAAGGTTCTTCAACTATTATCGATTAAAGAGGAAGTGATACTAACCTAGGTTTGCCTACAAATTATTGACATGACTCACACTTTCTTACCCATTCATATGAATCTTTGAAAATGGTTGGCCAATAATAATAGGATATAATAATTTTATATGTTTTTACCATAGAAGAAAAGTTCCCTCCATAGTCTTGATCATGAAAAGATTTTAATAATTTCTTCTTCTTTTCCTTATCAACACACCTTAAGAAAAATCCATCAATGTTTTTCAATTCCATTTGGTATACTTATTAGATTTTAGTTTGACCATTCTACATTGTTTATCATCCAAGTGTGAAGGAAATTCTATATATGTTAGATAAAATTAAATGTTAGAAAAAAATTCAGTAGTAGAATTGACAAATAATACCAAAGGAAATTATTGATCATTTTGTTCATCTACAAATATCAAAGACAATGATTGAACATATCCTTGTTCTATCATGAGTTGACATAGTCCTTTTCCTTGAACTAGTTTTGTAGGTTTTATTTTCAGGTCATATTCTTTCACTTTAGTTATCTAATTCCCTTATTTATAACCAAGTTCTTATTAAGTTAAAATGGATTTAACTTTTGTACTTGGTACCATTACCATTGAATGTGAATGCAATACCTAAATTATTTAACTACTTTCATGACTACATAAACATGATTTTCATCAAAAGAATAATTCAACTCATAATCCTTTATATTATAACTCATGAAGGCAATTGGGGGTTTGATACCCTCATTATTTTTTTAGATCAATATTTATGAGATTGTATGCTGTTAATCATAGTAATAAATCTTAAATTCTCTCTTTAAATCAAGAAAACCAATGTCGATGCATGAGCAATAACATTATTTATATTTCCAAACACTTCTTTACCTTTATTATTCCACTTGAAAGAAGGTTTTACTTTCATCATGTCTATAATATGTATAGCTAGGTTAGAAAATTTAGAAATGAATCTTCTCAAAAATTTCACTTTACCAAAGAAGAAATACACTCTTAGTTTACTAGTGGGTAATGATTTTTTTTTAATCACTTGAACCCTTTCTAGATCAATCCTTATTCTTTATTTTGAAACAATATGACCTAGGATTTTACCTTTAGTCATTCCAAAGATAGATTTATTATGGTTAATATAAATTCCATGTAAATGACACTTTTCAAAGACTCTCTATAAATGTACATAGTGATCTCCCTTTTTTGAGGAAACTATCAGGTCATTGAGATACACTACAATTATTTCATTCTTAAATTCTCTTAATGCTAGATCCATTTCTCTCTAAAAATTATTTCCTACATTAATCAATACAAATGGAGTTTTCCTATATTGAAAATTGATCCAAGATGTTGTGAAATCTATTATATGTTGATCTTCTCCATTAACCTCAATTTGGTTGTATCTTAAAAGACCATCAAGCATCTCAATTCCTATTACCACCTAGATAACTTATTTTATTAATAAAAGTGGATAATTGTCTTTAAGGGATGCTTAGTTGAGGTTCCTAAAATTGACACAAATTTTGATCTCGCCATTATTTTGACAAACTAGTGCTTTGTTGGATACCTAAGTTGAATGGTGGATAGGAAAAATAATGTGAGCATGAAGCATATTTTGCACTTCAACAAGATTTTTTCCTACAAGCTTAGAATTATATTGTCTCATTTTTTGTCTAAAAGGTTTTGGATCAGGATTTAGTGGAACCATATGTTGTATCTCTTCGGGATGAAAAGATTTAAGGTCTGAATTTAAATATGTGAGTATATTAATATACTTATGTATAAGTTTAACAAAATTTAATTTTTATTCAAGTGAGAAATATTTTACAATATTTTTAGGATGTGTTTTCCAACTAATATTTACTTTTTCATAATTGACAGAATCAAGATTTCCTTTTTTCATTTTACTCTTTACAAATCTATCATGTTTATTAAACAATTCTTCTAAAGAGACCAAGAATTTAGGAATATTATTTCCTTTCAATCTTATAACACCTTATTCATCATGTTCATCCATGATTACTTTTTTTATGTATGAACTAAATGTTCTCTATATAAGGAATTGCTACTTTCAAAGTACATTTTTTTATAAAATGACCACTTTCTCAAGGAAAGAGATAATTTTTTGATCATCATTGAAAACTTACTATTTATTTACATTGTCTAGGACACTTGGTCTGTATATTATTCTAATTTTATATTTTTATGTACCAATATATAGATGGGGAATAATCAAAGAAGATGATACCACCAAAGCATCAACTTTAGAGATGTGTTCTTAAGGAATTGTATTGAGAGAAAAAGCATCAAATTCTTAATGTTATCTGATACTTTATTCCTATAATTCCTTAAACAATCATTTTTTATTTGGTATTGAACTTTTAACTATTTCACAACAAGTTTAGTTTCACCCAAAACTTTCAAATTATTTATTCCCATCTCTTTTGTTTCCTACAATCCCTGTAAAAGTGCTTCATATTCGACTGTATTGTTAGAAAAATCAAAATAAAACATATAGGGAAAAGGAAAATTTTCCTTAGATAGAAATATCAAGATTACTCTTGCACCTAAACATGTTGATGAAAAACTACCATCAAACTCCATCGTCCATAAATCATTTGGATTCAATTAAATGATTTTAAGTAATATTATGTCTTTCTCTATCATAAGAAGATAGTTATGAATTATGACATTTTCATACAAAATATATGTTTTGGGATCATTAAACTTTTATATTATGTACTTTGTTTTCACTTCAAATTATAGACATTGTTTGTCTCCTTTTACTAGAATCATAGCATGTGACAAATCTAGTTAGATTTCACCTCCTAATTCTTTGCAAAAAAATTCCACCCAAAAGAATGTCATAAGTTACAAGGATATATGTGACCAAAATATTTATTTTGATTCACTTTTGGGGAAAAGATGCCAAAACCACTTGTGAATCTTAATCTATCTAATGAGAGGAACTTTTTTCACTTCCATGGAATAATAACACCCAAAGGTCTTATTATAGGTTAGCCCAAGATCATGAACAACTTTAGTAGACATGGCATTATCTGAGGATCTTATGTCGATATAATTACTAACTTTACATCACTTCAAGAATAGGGAAATATAAAATAGGTCAAATTTATTAGATTTGAAAGTGGTTGTGGCCATTGAATTGACTTGATTGGAAGTAATAGGATTAGTTAGGATTTGTTTTAGATTATCTTTTTTAACATTTGGATTTTTTACTTTGATGGAATCAACTAACCTATTAAACTAATCTGGATATGTTCTCAAGTACTCCACTTATGACATCTGAATCTTAGTTTTATGATATATGACATCAAAAGTAAGTAAATAACTATAAGGGGTCTCAATATGTTAAGAAGCATTGACATTAGATGAACTACCTATTAGTGGTTTTTTTCATTTTGTTTTCACTAGTGGGGTAGTTCCTCATGGGAGGATAACCTTTAGACTGTTATTATGTGAATCACTGGATTGATTGTTCTAATTCTGAGTTCTAGTGAAAATTACAAATGATTGACTATTCATAACCCTAACACTCTCTTCATAGTCATATTCATCTGAATTATATTTTAGGAACGTGTTTATGGAGTCACCACCAGGTTCTTCAATTTCACATTCTTGATGTTTTAGATTTTTTGATTCATATTCTTCTTCAACTTCTTTATATCTAATTATTTCCTTAGTTTACAAGACTAATTTTACTAGTGAATTAGTTTTTTGTTAAGGAGGAGCCTCAAATGTGAGTTTCAGTTGAAGGGATTATAATATAGGATGATCTCTTTGAAAATAAATGTAGTTCCTATTTCGAATATCTTGGTATGGATTTATAATGATCTTATAAGGTATTTTGTTTAGGGACATTATATCATTAGAAATTTTTTGCAAGAGTTTTTTTGTTGAATATTTTACTAAAATTTGAAATTTATTCTTTGAAGGCTATTTTTTAAGTTTTACAGACATTATCATGTCATCTTTGACATTAACTACCAATTCTTAGGGTGATTCCAAATCTTCTACCCTAGCCCTCCTCAATTAATAAATTAATTTAGCTAACTAAGATTTGATAAATAAGAATTTTTTGTCTTTAAGTCATATAGTAACTATTATCTTATTAAGCAACCTATTAAATCTGGTGACAAACTCTCTCATAGGTTCATAAACCTCTTTTTTCATTTGTGTATGCTGAGTAAGTAAATCATGGGCAAATTTGGTTAGTTTAAATCTATTCTCAAATTTAGTCTTCATGGTACTCTAGTTAGTAAAATATCTTTGGGTGAGGTGGTAAAACTAATATACAACCCCATCATGTAACATTTTAATGAATAGTATGATGATAACATCTTCATGCTCAAAGCCCAAAATGCCACATGTAACATTGAATACTGAAATGTGTTCATATATATGTTATTCTTCATATACATAAAATTTTGAAAAATTATTTATTTATCCCTTTATAAGATCATGTAATAATCCTAAAGCCAATGGTCCAATCACATTTACCCATGGTAATGACATAGTTTGAAAATCTGCTTGTAGGGGAATAACAATTCTTAATAAGATAAGAATATGGATTGTCAAAGTTATTCATTTAGGTTTTATATTTTATTCAAGTTTGAGGGAAGATTATATGTCATTTTGGATTTTATTTGATGCACAAGGCTCAACTTGAAAACTATAATTTTTTTATAACTGATAAAAAGGATCAACTTCACCTTTTGACTTACTAGTTCTAGTGAATCTTTTTTATACCAATTTAGAAGAACTTTATTGGCATTGAGGTGAAAATTTAAGTATAAGATTTATTTGATCTATCCTTATTTGTTTTATTCTTTATGTAGCTAATGCTTCTACTTTTTGTACTAAAACTACTCGATCTTCTTCTTCTTCTAAGATTTCAATTGCTATATGAACATGTGTCAAACCCATCCTATTATCTCAAGTAAAATTTCTCAAATTTGATTAAATATATTCTTGAGTTTGTATTATCCATTCAAGATTAGGTTTAAGAACTAGAGCTTGAGTTTCCTAAATTATCATGAGAATGAACTCTGGTTGCAAAATATATTTGATTAGCTATATGATATTCTCTTCATATCTATCTCCTTGCTTGTCTTCATGAAGTAATCTAAAAATTACTATATGCAATAGGAACACTTGTTTCCTCTATATCTAGTTCTACCCTAACAATATTAAATTGAGCATTGATTATTCTATGGTTAGATGTAAACAATTGAAATCTTACATGAGCTCTGAAGCTTCATCCCAATTTAAGTCAAGTTTATGATTTATATTTTGAAGGCCTAAAATGGTCATATTTAAGTTTACTAATTTTGATATGCTAGATTAACTCTATAGGCTTATCATCATGCATAAATTCTTTTTATTCTTTTAGCACATTTTAACTATTGATTTAGGATGGCTAGGATAACTTGAAACTAAGTTATAGATATTTCATCATAATATTAAAATATTTATCTAAGGTTTAACATAATATCTAATTGAGTAGATTTTTTCAATTCTAACTCAAGTTGTTGTATTTATCCTTGATATGATGGTAGAGTCATATAGACTAGTATAATATGAGTGACACAAAAGTTACAAAATTGTGTCCCATAGTGGGTGCCAAAAACTATTGGAATAAAAATTTGTTAAGAGGATAAATCAATTACTTCACATCAACAATGAGGGGGAAAAGGTCCCTCTCCTATTAGCTTACATATCTATGTTTATTGAAAGCCAAAATTGGAAAGCAAGAAATATTTACAAACAAAGGAATGTAAAACATGGGGTATTAATTTTAAACTAAAAGTATAAAAAAGAGTTTTAAGAAATGAATTTTTAAAGAGGTAGAGAGAGAGAAGGAAGAAATTTTAAGTAACAAATTTTCCAAGCTAGAAAATGAGACTGGATGAAAGTGTTGAGAGAAAAATTGACTTTCAAAGGGAGAAAATCTCTCGTATTCAATAGGTTAAAAAGACATAATCATATCCTTAGGGATATTAAACATGCACCATAAAACTATTTAACTCTAATAACATAAATTAATATCCCTATGTATTTTATAATAAAAACAACAAAGAAAATATCTCTATTCCCACCAAGATTTTCATGTGTTGGAAATATAAATTATAACTCTAGATAAAAACTTTGTAATCTAATTTCTTATTCTTAACAATTTTAAATTTTTAATAATGGAAAACAAATTAGATATGTTGAATTAAGTAAAAGACATAATTCAAAATATATTACTAATACAAAGTTTAAGAACACCTCTTTGTATTAATTTATGAAGAGTAGAATATCTAACTTCTCTTTACAATGCTTTGCCAAAATTATATCTATTTTAAACCCTTAATATGAATCCATAACTTGTATTTATAGGCTAAAATGGGTGGTTATGGTGAAAAACTACCTATTTTTACCTTTTTCAAGGTTATTAAAATACCAACAAGAAATTACCACTTTAAATGGTGCAAAAACATTCTTAGTATATAACACCACTTGAGAAAAACATTTGGAGTTTTTTTACTATTTGAAAAAACACAATCAATTATTAAAAATTGAAAAACAAAGTTGGAAAACTTACAAAAATAATTTTATAATTAAAACATACATTTACAAGGGGAAAAATATTGCAACAATACAAATTAGATTTAAATAAACGAGAGAAAAAAATGCAAAAACACTAAAAAAAATTCTTCATTCTTCTTACTACTATATTTATAATTCTTTCTCTTTCAAAAAGTTGTTAAACCTTTGGATAAATGCCTTGATCAAATCCTCATCTGATCTATCCATGTACCTCTAGGTAATGTTCATTGTGCATTTTAACTCTTTCATTTCTTGAAGCTTCCTTTGGAGACTATTTATCTTCATGTTCAAATTATCCACATTTACTTAAAATTTGGATAACTAGTGAATTTATTCATGACCAAATGAAAATGTGGTATTGATAATGTCCTAAATTTTCTCTTTGAGTTATCTAAACATGGTCTCGATTGAAATCAAATTCCCATTTTGATCTTTGTCATTAAACAAATGACAATTCAATTTCTTAACCTCATTATTGATTTACATCATTATGTTACTTCTAATTGACTTTGTATTGTCAAAAATTTTAAGACACCCTTGAAGAGATTATATTCTAAATTTAGTATCCCAAATAAATTCAATCTGATAGATGATTTCTTCCTTATTTATCTCTACTTTTTCAATATGGTCAATAAAAGGAAATTTTGAGAATTTGATGAACCTTGGAATGAATTCCTCCCAATTTTGTTTTTCTTAAGCTTATCAACTTTTCTTTATCACTATCTATTCATATTATGATTTGATTTTAGATAACATTATTTTTGTGACAATAATTACTAAGTTTCCCTAATGAGTAACCTTTTCAATCCAATCCTTCACTACATTGCCCATTTGGCCCACCTCTCTTACTTTTTCTAGTGTCTCAGCATGAAGACTCGATGAAGTTATAGCTAGTTAAATTAGCTTGATCAATATTTGTATTACTAAGTTGAATTTTTATATATTTTATTTCAATTTATCCTTTGTTGCCTTATCTTAATCTATTTTTTCAAAAGTGGTACCCGTCACTAATTGTATGTCTCCTTTCATCCCTATTTTGGTTGATTTTACTAAACAAACCTTCGATACCTGGTAGTATTCAATATGTATTTCTAACTTATTCATTTAAAACATATGAATGGCTACTTTTTCACACTTGTCTCCATTTCCATTTGTTACCATTCATGAAATTGTTCTTACTTTTTTTAGCCTCTTTGAGAAAGGAATTGTCAAAGTTCAAAAATAAATCTCCTCAGGTCAACAAATTTTCTTGTTTTCTTCACTAAAGTAAACAACCAATCTAAAGTTGACATGGTTGAGGAATGTAATGGAACATAATTTAAGTTGGTGGAATAAGTCTACCTAAAGTTTAATAAGGTATTTTCTCAATTGGGGTACCTTGGAAAAATGTTTATATTTGTTCTTGTGTATTGATTGTATCAATAAGAACTCTTGGAGAGGAGATGAGAGGTAATTCAAGATTTGAGGGAGAAGATGAAGATATATTAGTAACCTCTTGAAATGGGAAATAAAATGACATAGGAACCATTGTATCATCTAAAGCCAAGAAAATATTGAGTTATATTCTATACTATGTCTTGAGAAAATGGGAGACTATAAATGTTAATTTATTGAGGAATTGAAATTCTAGGTAAATAAGAGACATTTTCACCTAACCTCTTTATTTTTAACTTGATAATATTTCATGGTTGAATGTCTTGTTGAATATATTTAGGTTAATGTGCCTCATATATCATCATGGGTTCTACACTTAGACCTAGTTCATCAATATTTTTTGGTTCATCTTATTGCTTGAAGAATCTACCAAATTAATATTCCCAAGGAGGTTTAGGTAAATCAACATTCACAACATCCACTCCTTTACTATTTAACCACCTAAGATTTCTATCAAGTACCACTCTTGTTCTACTTATGAGAGAAGTATATTCCTTTTTGTCCCAATGGACTTCAAATAATGGCTTTGTCATGATGTTTTATTCTTCAAATATGGGGTTTAAAATTAATGCATAATCCACTAACTAATTTCGCACTTTCATTATGCTAAATTTGATTATTTATTTATGGTAAACTATGTATAGTCCTTAATCCTCACTACTTTATCTTCATTACAATCCATCTAATAGTCTTCAAAATGTGGAAGATGTTTATATAAAGGTCCATAATTGTGCTTAATTAAGACCTTTTTGTCAAATGAAAACTTACTTTTAAACATCCTGAGGTTTTTACAAGACATGTCTTGTTCAATTGTCTAGGATTTTACCAGTGAAAGACAAGTATACCTATTAATTGAGATTATAAATTTGATTTGTGGTTTATATCTTCTTGTTAGGAACTTGTGTGTTTCAACAAGATGTATCTCCAACTCAATAAATGCCCATTTACCATTGACATATCATGGGAACATATAAGGAATAACTTTGTAACTACTAATTCTCAAATAATTGAAGGTTGGGAATTGTATGAACCAAGTTCCCCATATTTCTATCTTTATAGTGGTTTTAACTGATATTCTCATGTTGAAGAGTTCCTTTTCAAATAATTGAATGATGAAATGATCAAATCAATAGTTTACCCTTATGAAGTGATGATCATTCTCCTTCAATGACATATGGGGATAAAAGTCACAAACAATTTATTTCTTAAAATCACCCACTATATGCATTCCATAACAATATCTTCAACTCACTACAATGTAAACGAGATACAAAGTCATATAGAAATTTGATATGACTTTTACCTTAATGAGTTACTGGTGAATGGCATCACTAATCAACTATCCCCAATTGATATATTACTTCTTTCTAAGGATAATACAAATGAATCTCTACATCCATATGTGAAATTTTATTACTATTTAATTTTCCACTATCTTATGAAATAATGTAATCATGTCATTTATCCCATTTTTGAAATCAGATCTTACAAGATTTTTTGGAAGCCATTAGGATAAATGTTTTAACTTAGTCAACTATGCATTTTTGACTTATTTAGCACACGCCATACTATTTCCATCCTAAAATATTTGGGAGGACTTAGGGGTTACATGCACAAAGGATTCATGATCTAGAATTCAAAATACATTGTCAAATTTCTCACGAACAAAACTCACTACCAATTCCACCTATGAATCTCTTACTTCCCTTGTACCAATCCATTATCACAAATACTTTTACCAAAAGCCATCATATATATTGTGTTCATTCTTTCCCAAAACTCATTTGAGTTGATGTGACCTAGATTGGTGTAAATGATATTTCCAACATTGGACTATAGTGGTGAAGGAGGTGTCATTCCATGAAATTATACTTCATGGTTTATTTTCCTTTACTTATAATTGCCTTTTCTAGAATAGGAGATGAAGACATAAACTTTTATAAGAAAACTAATAATTTTTAATGTTTGTGAAAAAATCTTCTTATTTGTAAAAAGGATGAAATTAATTAACTTAAAGCCAAAATAATTTATTTAATTACAAATGGAGGTTTATACTCATAAGTTGTTCATGAAAATTAATCTAATGTGTTTTAACACTACCTATATGAAATTTAACTTTCCTCTAACCAATTTTCCTTCTTGCAACTGCTCCTACAAAATTTATTTATGTTGTTTATTTAACAAAAAAAATTGGCAAAAAAAATGAATTGAAAATTAATTACAAAAAAAATATTTTCAATTTTAAATTATTTTCATCTATCCCTAATTTGTCTAAAATATTAAAAATCAATTTCCAATTGATTATTACTAAAAACTCAAAATTTTAAGCTTGTTAAAAGAAATATGGCTTTTATAAAAATTTTATAAAAAACAATTTACACTTTGATCTTTTCAAATTTCCATAATTTAAAATTTTCATAAATTTTTTTATCAATCCTCAGTTTCCCTAGGGATTTTACTTCTTTATTTAGGGGTGTCATGTGGCCATGAAGTTTTAGATTCATGAACAAAAATGAAAAAAAATCTACCCTCATCAATTTTATATTTATTTTTTACCAAGTTCATACTATCAAAAAAATTCACACGTCAAATCGACATCTATCAACTTTTTAACATCTTCCTCCACTCCACCTAGGTCATACCATTCAATTTATGCAAATGAAAATTTTAAAACAAAATTTTTACCACCATTTTTATTTTCAAGTCAACTTATTGGGCATATGGTCATCTATATGATGGTCGTATGATTAAAATTATTGACATAACAAAGATAAAAAATTTGAAAATTGTCAAATGGAGTCCTTGCCATAAGTCACATGGCTAAGTTGGCTGAAAGAAATTACAAAATTGACCAAAGTTTTTACCTTTTTAATAAAAAATTAATTTATATGGAGGGTATATGTCTAGTCTTATAGTTCTCATATATCTCCCAAGAATCCCAAAATGTTTTTAAAACTTCCAAAATTCCATTGCATGTAGGTCGTATGGCTTGGCTTAGGAGGAAAGAGGGAAAAATAATTAAAATTTTTAAAAATAATTACAAACTTTTCACCTTTGTGTAGGGCATGAAATTATCCATACCTTGAAAATATTGAGTAGATAATATAAAAAATATATATTTATTTTTTAAATTCTTACTCTTTCTTTGGCATCATCCCACATCTAGGTGTTTGATGATGTGAAAATTTGATTTTAAAAAATTCAATATTTCTTCTGCTATGTTGTATGGCTTGTCATCTAAATGAAAATGAATATTCTTAAATTTCTCTCTTTATCTTGGGAAATCTTGCATGAACTTTTTATGGTTGAATAAGAAATTAAAATATCTTATTTTCATTTATTTGCTTCCCTTTTGTGAGCCTAAATATATTATTTTCTGGCAGATAATGGCTAAAACATAAATGGAAATTCAATTTTTAATCTCTAAAATTTTCTAGAGTTGAGCATGCAAGTTGAAAATATATTTTATAAGGGAAGAGAAAATTCATTTAGCATCACCTGATAAAATAATTGTATTTTCATGATTAACAAAAAACTTAAATGAGTTTGCATGTAAGTTTGAAAATGAGACTTTAATTTGAAATGATAATTTGCACCATTGAAAAATTCAATTGCAATGTAGAAGTTTGCATTTACATGGCTCTTGAAAATTTAATTTATTTTAATGATTTAGGGAATCATGATATTCATTTGCATGACGTTAAAAAATAGAATTTTTAAGTGCACAAAAAAGGGGAACTCCAAAAGATTTTGTAAATTACATGAAGTTTTAAAATGATTTTAAAATTTGTATGAAAACTTAAATTGATTTTGTCAGTATTTATAGAAACAAAAAACAAAATTACAATTTGAACAAAATCCAAAAAAAAACATTGTAATTTTCATAGGAGATAAAAAATATTTTTTAAATTTCATGGGAACTAAAAATAAAATTACAAATTGCATGAAACATAAAATTGATTTTGTAATTTACATCGAGAAAAAAAGGGAAATTGTAATTTTCACAACTTTTGTAAAAAAAACATGTGTTTTCAAAAAATTTAAAAAGTTTAATGATTTTTGAAAATTATGAGAAACGTTAACAACTTTTTATATGGGAGGCTCAAATGAATTTTAAAATAATTTCAAGGTAAAAAATAATTTGGTTGTAAATTTTTAATTAAAAAAAATTGAAATTTTGATTTTTTCAACATTGTTATAGTTTTAGATTCAATTAAAAAAATTAGTTTCTAATAAAATATTAAATTTCCACCAATTTTTATCCATTTTCAAAAACTATGATATAATGTCCCTAGTTTCATACATGATTTTGAAAATTTGATCCAACTTTGTAACTTGTTCCATGGAAAATTGGTTTGGATCTATTAAAGGGTTGGTGTTTGAAGTACTCACATCAAATTCTACCTTACACCATTATCATTTTTTTATTAATAGGAAAATAAAAATATATTAGTAGACTCATTAAGTCATAGAGTTTTAGTCTCATATCTAATACCACAATGCTATAACCCCATTGGGTTTAACTTAGAAATGTTTTTTTTTTAATTAACTTTATAATCCAATCTAGAATGTTCTTAATTAAGACAATTTAATTGATATTTAGCTAAATTCATTATGATTCATTTAGATAATGATCAAATTAACACATTTAATAGAATTATAAATTCAATCCATCACAAAAGTATATTTGTTGAATAGTAACTTAGTCACCTTCTAAAAATTATATAATAATAGTAGCAAATATATTATTTATCAAGGTACAATAATATAAATACATCATATTGAATGTAAATAAATACATTTTTCCAAGAAAATAATGAGGTTCAATAACCTCATCATATGTATATAAAATGTAATCATGAGTAAAAGTCTTTATTGACTGATTGTTGGAGGAGAGAGAGAGCATCATTAGAATATTTTTACACACCAATCACAATAAATTAATCCCCCACATAATTTAATAACTAGGTAATATCCCTCCCATCATGAATGAGTAGATGATAATGGTGCAAGTATCGAGAAGTCAACTAGAAACCATGTTTTAAGATTTTTAACTACATACACCATATCATAAAAAATTATGTTCTAACATGACATCATGCATACATGAATATTAATCAAATGGGTGAAATGATAAAATTTAACCATAAACATTACTTTGGACAAATATTTCATATAGTTTAATGATAAAATAGATCAATCATATTAAACACACACACACACACAAAATCAAATTTTATTTAATCCATGTATTAATGATTCTAAATAATTCATGAGAAAATTCTCATGATAATATTAATTAGTGTCATTAATACCAAATTTACTAATTCATATACAATATTTCCTTGAGTTTCTCATATAGATTTAGTATTAATACCATAGTAATTAAATACAATAAATAACTTGAAATAATTACATGTTAAATAATAACAACTTAATAAGCTCCAATATATCCCAAAGTCCATTTTACAATAAGGTAATATTACAAATAAATTATTTTATAACAATATTCATAATATTTAAGAATTTACCAATTACATGCGAACATCCCTTGTTCACAAGAATTATAGTAATAATAATATAATTCAGGAATTTCATAATAAATCCCAATCTAATCAATAAATACAAAATTTATTTATTCTAACTAGTAATTAATAATTTTTCTCATAATTAATAATTGAATAAAAATATTATAAATTAATAATATACATCCCAATTTGCATATGAATGAATTTATTCATTATAAACAAACATCAACTCCTATACCAAATTATTTTTATGCATATATATGTTAAGTATGTCCACTTATATTTATATATATTTAAAACCCTTAACCACTAATTTTATAAGGGCATAATATATACATATAAGTGGTCATACATCTACACACACACACACACACACACACACACACACACACACACACCTATGTGTTTAATTTATAAGTGTTAACTATGGAAAAAGAAGATAATAATTTCTTACCTTTCCTTAATGTAATTTTCTCAAATAAACTAGAGGGGGTTTTATCTCATGAATTTTATATAAAAAATACCCACACATATCTTTATCTTCAAGAAGAATCACACCATATCCTTGCCAAAAAAATGATGTTATTTATTCATTAGCTATGAGAGCTCAAAAAATATATGATGATGAGCACATCGAATCTAAAAAGGATCACTTTACCAAGGCTCTAATGGAAAATGGTTATAAAAGGTTAGAAATTAATAAATATTTTCATAAGATAAGATATCATACTCAAAGAAAATTTTAGTTAGACATTCTAAGGTTTACTATTTCTTATGGGAAAGGAATTTTTGAAAAATTAGCAAGAATTGTAAAGAGAGTCGGGATATAGACTATTTTCAAGCCTCTCGATACCATTCATTATTCTTTGGATTTTTCCAAAGATCCTATTGATCCAATTTCTAAGAAAGGTTTTTATATCATCCCTTTCTCAAGTGGGGTTCCATATGTGGGGGAAATAGATAGATCACTACAAATTATGAAATAACATTCACATGATATTCAAAATTCTAAGGTTGATAGACTTTGGCAAAACACTCTTTTACCATGAAACACCATATTTTCATGGATCAAGCTAAACTTATTGTGAATGAATATTATTATTGGGAAATAAAATTAAGGGAAATGATTAATATTGAAAAAGGTCTAATAAACTAAATAGATACAATGACTTGGGCATTACAGATTCGTGGCATCGTATTATTAATCATTTAAAAGATGTGTGATTCTCTTTTATTATCTTTTTACATTTTTATAAGGAGTTCAACCTTCTTTTTTTTTGAGGTTTTTCATTTTTCATTATTTTATTTATGGAAGGTCATTGTTTATTTATTGACATTAGTTCACATTGAATTGCTTAATTTTTGGCTTCTCTCACCTTGAGGATGGGCACACATATTGTTCCTAAAATGTTGGTTTTAAATTATCTACACATGATGATTTCATAAATCTAATTTTCAAAAGTTTTAACTTATATTATTGTGTGCGTGTGTGTGTGTGTTTATATGAAGTATTCATAATGAATACTATATAATCTTTATGTATGATCCATAATTACATATATACATATTTATATATGTTTTGATTTTATTATCATCTCCTAAGTTTCATAATTAATAAATATTAACTCATATTTAAACTAAAATATAAATTACATTAACACCACATAACACTTAAACCCCAATTAAATACATTAAAACACCAACACAAAATATGAAATATTTTGTTGCATACCATATGGTACATGAACTTATTGAGTTCATCTGACACAATTTTAACCCCCAAATTAAGCATCCATTACCCCAAAATAATTCAACTTAAAACATTTTGAAAATGTTTTAAGCTCAAATTGAACCATATATATAACACATTTTACCAAACATAAATCAATTAATCATTTAACCATATTACACATAGTTGATAAGGAAAATAATTCAATTGATAATAGGTATCCCTATCTTTACATTAATTTGTGTATATATGCCTATGAGGGTGTGGCCTATCCATTGAATGGATATTTATGTTACTTAACATATAATCTTAATAAAAATTCTATTTAAAATACTTATTATAAATAATAAATGAGTCATTTTATACAAATTAACAATTTAGAAGTGTTATCATTGATTTCAAGATCAAGGTGGATGTCATTAATGTCAAGGTCAAAGTCGATGTCATTGATGTCAAAGTACATTGAGTAAAGATGCATGGTGAAGTGGTATGTGACAAGAGAGAATTTGAAGTAAAGCTATTATCTCTCTATTGAGTTAAATTTTTTAAGGCAACCTAGTTATTTTTCTGAGATGAAGTCAAGGTAAGCATGTTTTAGCACTAATCTTTGAGTTCAAGGTGTCTTGAAAAGCTTAGTCATAACAAGCTTAGTTATTTCATGAGCATGTTCTTGGTAAACATGAATAAGTATGTGAAGAGGTATGACATTATCTAAGGATGATGAAAGGAATGAGATCAAGGTATAAAGCATTAAATAAAGTTTCAAGAATAGTTGTCATGATTCAAGAAGCTTGAGAAGCCTAGTCATGTCATTGGTCATTGTATAAAGAGACCTTGTGAGAGGGTATGAAGATGGTGGTCTGATGATATGGATATACATAGGCATGAATGGATGTTTGAGGATTATTAAACATGTCTATGAAACATTGGATCACTTATGAGAGCTTCAAGGAGAGTCTGTATGGGTATAACCTATAAAACTAACATGCAAGTAGACTAATTCTAGACCTTATTATTGATGCAATTTTAATTCACATCAATTCATAATGAGGTAGACTCTAACATTTAAAGATATTAATGGAGGTAAAATATACTCCAAGGCATGAGTTTTAGTTATTTATTTTTAATAACTAGATTATAGAATAGCAAGCCTCACATACAGGTTGTTAACAAAGATTATGAATGGATGAATGGTTTCTAAAAAAAATTCAAATATAGGTGAGTTGGTGGATGGATGATTGCTAATATAGAGTGGGTATATATCATAAATAAACTCATAAAAAAGATGGAAGGGTATAGAATGAAAAAAAATATTATATGGCTTCATGAATCATCTCTCATACTGGATTCTAAATGGACAAGTGCTATCAGAACTAATGTATATTGTTAGTAGCCATTACACACATAGATAAACATGGTCAAGAAGTTGAGGATAATTTGATATAGGAATCTCAAAGGCCTTAGTTAAAGTTTTATTATTTTATATCATCTATTACACACTCTTACTCAAGAGATTTTGACTTAGACCAAGGAGGTATCTGAGATAACTATTTCACATACACAGATAACTATACCTTTGAAAACACCTCTACACATTTACAAATATGAAACAATCAACTTACTTTCCAATAATCAATATAATTAATAATAATTCTATATATTTTACACATATAAAATGAGAATATTAATCATGATAATAAATAGTTCCTTACAACTATTTTACACTAGGAATTATTGAATCAAACAACCAAAAATACTAATACTAATTACACAGAATTTGGAAATAAAATATAGAAACACATTCGTTGACAGTCAAAATTGATTCTACTTATGTATTAAAATTTTTTTTCCCTTTATAAATATTGGATACATATTATTAAATATACGTGGGTATGGGTTACATCATCCTTAAATCACATGAAAAATTTGATTACATGGCATAGTTAAAACGTCAGTTCTAAATATAGTTTTAAAACTTCATATGTATACATAGAGTTAACTTATAATTATTAAAATTTAAATTCAAACTTTAAAATATCATGAAATGTGTGTATGTTTACAAAATATTTATTAAAATTTTACATTAATTTAAAATCATACAAAAATAATAAGTATAAAATTGATTTTTTTATATTAAATTTACATGCACAAAATTGGCCCTTAAGGCTTAGTGGATGTTTGCATGGATGCATTAACCTTTGTAGTAGTGGTCACTATTTGTGTTGGTATTTAATTAGATGTAAAAACCTTAATATTCTTCCTATTCACCTCTAAATCAAGATAACATTTGTGATCGACATCATGCTACTACCTTATGATGTTTAAGTTTAATAGCGAGGGTCTATGTACCATGTTAACTTGCTCTAAGAGTTTTGCATGTTTGGTCTTCATGTTTTGGAATTTGATTTTGAAAATTTCAACTTCAATTACCTTATTGCTCAAAAAACTCAACTTAAATTCAATATATTTTAGTGTTAAACCCTATAGACTCTTCTTAAATTTATCGGATGCTTCTTGAATGAGTTGGTCAAAATTGATTCGACTGATCAGTTTACCATTAACATCCCTTGCCTTTAATAACTTAAAACAGTCCAAAATATGAAAGATGAGTGTCTCATGTTCTTTATATTTGAGCATCAATGTCCAAGCTAATGTCACCCACTTTATAGCTTATTATGTTCTAATGACCACCAAATTAAGGGCATTAGATGTCTCTAATGGTGTCATAAAGTCTAGATGCATGTATGCATTATTAGTAATGTACATAATCAATAATTTTAGTTAATTCTAATTTCTTATTTAAAAAATTAAAAAATTGGTGTGTTTTATATATATGGGGGGCCATTTCATCCCTCATTACTTCCAATAACTCTATATAACTATAATATTTTGATGCAACTTCTTGTACCTCAGCCTCAATTCTTATTAGAATGTGAACTATTTGTTTTTATTATTTGATTTGATCTATTTATTGTTATAAATATTGCCTTACCATCTCCACCCTCTCATGCAATGCTACCATATCATATTTTTAGGATTATTCTAGGGACTTGAAATATTCTATGTATGGAGATTGTCCTAACTAACTATTCTATCTTTTAGATAATGCATAGACTTCCTACCTTTCCTCAAGAATAATTTCCATTATAACTTCATCCTCTATTTTTCTCTTCCTAACCCTTTGAATTATCCTAGAGGGATTATCAAATAATGAGGTTATAGATGGTAGTTTCATAATTTGAAATTGGGAATTTGGGAAACTTTCACTCTAATATCAATTACCATGGGAGAATTACTAGTTGGGTAGGGTTTATTGATTATCTCTTCTTAGTTGTAGCCTCCACCTTTAGGTCTTATACTAACTACTCTATTACACCTTTGATTACTTTTTCAAGAAGGGAGGGCCAAATGATTTTTTACCAATCCACACCTCCATATTGGGGAAGTAGCTAGAAGGTAAAGACTAGTTTACCCCTTTTTCCATTCCCTAAAGATGTAACAGTAATCTATTGGGTTGGCAAATTAATCTATGTGGAAGAAACATGGAGTTAATAATTAGCTAAAGTTTTTCAATTTTCATAGTGGCCCTTTTCTTCTTCATGGTTTAGATTGTGGTAGTCCTGAAGGGAATACTAGTGGTGGTGGAAATAATGGACATGGATGCCAATGTGGGAGAAAATGAAATAATGGTGATAATAAAAACATATTCTACCTTGGGAGTGAGTAAAATTATTTGTAAAATAGCAGAGAGTAAATTAATATATCAGGTGTGGAGGTGACATATTCCACCTTGGGAGTTTTCAAAATAATACTAATTAGAACTAAACTAAAAATAGAAATATAAGAGGAAACAAGGGAAGTAGGGTCTGAAGGCTGAGCCTTCTTACCTATTATGTCATTTGTGCTTGATGTCTTCTATTTATAATTTGTAAGACTTAGTGCCTTAGATATTTCCAATTCTTCTTCTTCATCTATTTCTTGCTTTGCTTCTACCTATTATTAAGGAACTGAAGCCATGCCTTGTGGTTGATCCACTATTAGATTTTTTGGTAGGGTAGGATCCCTTGGTTTCCTCTTATAATAAATAGTGGTATTTGTCTCTGAGGATGAACCTTATTAAATTAAGGTAGTAGGTTCCTCTATAGCTACCCCTTGCACTATAGACTCTTGTAATTATGGTGTAGTTATAGGTGTTTGTAGTGGTAATGCAATTGGATACTCCTATTCTTATACATTAAAGGAATCCAAGTTAATTGGATCCCCTTATGCTCCCCTAAGATCAAGATCATTCAGCCCAAGATATTTATTAATAGACTTTAATAGAAATGGAAGTTCTTGGGAAGGCTCCCCTTACATCTTTATTTGTTGTGTGGGTTGGATGTACCATAAATTTGAAGTTAACCATCCTTTAGGAGGTGGAAACCTAGTATGCATTTCTTGTACTAAAATTAAAGGCTCTTGTTAAATGATCCTCAAACAATCTTATTTTAAGCCTATAATTTTTTCCCTTTCTAAGACCTAAGAATCATCATTTACATTCATAAATATAAAATCATGGTCATATGGGACATGTTAGCATGGAATACCAAATCCTTGAATATGTTTATGTATATGACCATGAGGATCCCAATCCCTATGTGGAAAGGTAAGAAATTGATAATGATTTCTCTTGTTTCCTACATCCCCAATACTTCCTCTATGTGTAATAGATTCTACTAATGATCAAGTGAGACCCATAAAATGTGTCTTTCTTCTATTTTATTAAATACTCCTTAACACTCCATGAAAGTTAATATACAATTTCTTGCTTTGATAGCTCATATATTACATAATTGGGGAGTCAAAAGGGGTGGAGTTTATGATCAAAAACCATTATTACCATATAATTAGGATACAACTAGTAATCACCCTAAGGAGCTAGTATATCCATTATGATCTTTCAAATTCTAGGTAGTGGAGCCCCATGAATTATCTACAATACTTGAGAATACACATATTCAGTAATTAGGACCATGTGCTTTATGTATGCATAGATATGTATAAAATGATAGTAATTGAAAATTATATTTTTAATAAAATTAGTGTTTGGGATCCAAATCTCACTAAGGTCCCTATATACCATGCCCATTACTACATACAGAAGATAAGACATCATATAGAAATGTCTAGCTAAATTATGACTCTTGGATTTGTGCAGAACTTGTTCCCTCAACTTGAAATTGATAATATATCCCAAGTCAAACATTATGTTTTAGTGATTATCATATGTAGTAATGACACCCAATCTAGGTTAATAAAATGGATATTGGGCATGTCATACATTATATTTAATAAGTACATCCCAATACATACCCCCATTCTAAATTTTCTAATGGTGGTGGGAGACTTTCCTTTTAAGACCATAATTTCTATAGGAAGAAATAATGAGCTTATCACTTTGTCAATTGATTTTTTTTATATAACTAGACTATATTTATAAAAAGTTACATCTATAACTGACAGAGATAGATACCTTTAAACATCATCTCCAATGATGTAGGCCCTAACCATCTAGTGATCCATATTGTACAAGAGGGCATCTTATGTAATCTTCCCAACAAAGAACAAATCCTGCAATAGGTCTATATATGACATAACCTCAAGGTTGGCTACCACATAGTGTAGTATTTGTCTCTTAATAATAAGTAAGTGTATAATCATTTATCACTGTGTAGGTAATAGATTCCCTTCATGTGAAAATTCATCCACAACATCAATAACCTCCTATAATTATGAGTGATTCACATATCTATTATCGAAGATTGTAGCATCATACACCATGTCTATGAACTCTATTGAATCTTTGATGGATAATGAGGATGGTGGAAGTGATCCTTTAAAACTCATAAATGATGATGCCATTATAATTGTCTAGTGTAATCAAAGTATGTTTACATGTATTGTGAGAACTCCTTTTCACTGGTATCTTATTCATTTGGAATGGATTCTCAAGTAGCTAGAGATTTCATTCACATAATATTAATTATGTTAAATTTAACTTGTGATAAATGAATACATCAATAGCTTCACATCATGTATATGCCTTTTGGATTTGATTCCATTTCATGCATTTTTAATATCCAATTTCATATGTGTTTTTCACCTACACAGTTCAAATCTCATTAGTTTAGTTGGTGGGTTATATTCTTTAGCAAGTGTCAGGAAGTAGTTTTGCTTTGTTGGATAAATCTAGTAGGCTTTTGATAGCTAATAATCAAGAGACAAGTTTTATGTTGGGACTAAGGTAATAACCAAAGGCATTGAACACAAAGACTGAAAAAAATTCTTGAAGACCCAAATCTATTTAGAATAATGTTTAAATAGAATGTCTGATCAGAAGATTGAAATAAAATAAAATTCAATAATGACTCTTTTAGACAAATTATCTGATGAAAATTCCTAAACAAAAAGCCCAAACAAAATTTTCAAATAAGGAATACCAAAAAATGAATTCATTCAAAATATTTTTCAAATAAAATGTTTGATGTGGAAACTCTAAAAAAAAGTCTGATACAGAAACCTGATGAGCAAATTCCAAACAAAATACTTGATGAGAAAATATCAAACAAATAATTTTAACTAAAAGTTTGAATAAAATGTATGATACAAAAATTTTGAATAAAATATCTGACGAGTAGAATCTGAACACAAATTACTAAGAACAAATTTCTCAAAAATAATTCCCAATCAAAATATCCAAAGATGAAGACCTAAATAATTTATCCACATAAAAACTAAGTCCCAAAAATTTTCATAGTACAAAACTTTCAAAATACATTATTAATTTAGTCCAAAATGTATAATACCATTGTACTTTTAAGTGTAAATATTAAGGAGTAATTCAATAGAACTTCCATAAATACGTAGAGGAAGAGTTCAACAAACAAGGCCAAATCACAAAAAAAAAGTGGGTCCCCATTTCTTTAAGAAGAAAAATGGGAATGTTGAGTAAAACGAATGGTGACTTAGAGGGGGAATACTTATGAGTATTCAAGAACTCATAACATTAGTTAGTAATTTAAAATTAGACACGAACTATGCCATGGAAAAATATTAAAATTAGAGATATGAAAGAGACTTCCAACTACATCATAAAACATACTTGCCTTCTCAAACATGGATCTATGTGTGCTAAAGTGATGTTTATTTAACCATTGTTGTGAGCATATTTTTTAATTCTTGGAGTAGTTGTAGGTTTTGGTCTATTCTTTTAAAGTTGATTAAACTAGGGAAGCTCAAGAATTACTCTACTAATAACCAGGTGTCCATAACCCTAATAGATACCTTGGGTTCCTTATCTTCTTTTCCATTATTTTATTTGATCATAATGTGTGATACATTGACATTATTTTAGCCTTTGATCTTATTTAGATATTTTTTTGGTTTTATTGATTGCTCTTTTGAACTCATTGGTTCTTTGTTCTTTGTTCTTTGTTCTTTTTTAATTTTTTATTTATTTTTGAATGGAAGGAGGAGATCCAAAACCATTGTGAGCTAGTGTAGTTATAAAATAAATCATTACTATAATGTCCTTGTCAGCTACATCTGCACTAGTGATTACCTTCTCCAAACAAGTACTAATATTATAAGGTGTGTTTGGTCTAATGGAATGAAAAAAAACTTTCTAATTCATATGAATTATTTGACAACTTTCACATATTTGATAGAAATATTCAATTATGACATAATCTTGAATGACTGTGATTACATACCTCAATCCTAAAAACCTCAAACATAAAAGTATAACCAATTTATGAACATGACCCAAGTTGTGAATCACTCTTGAAATTTAACTTTATATTTTATGTATATATAAGCATAAAATATGGGTCCATATGGCTAGATATTAGCCTAGTCATGTTATAATAAACTAATTCAAATTGTCATAGGAAACAACAAAATGTGTAACCTAGAAAGCTAGAAAACTAAACTAAGAAATTTAACTAGAAACTAGTAAAATACACTAAAAATCAGTAAACTTAGCCTATAAATTTGGAAATTACACTAAAAATAAGTAAAATACACTATAAAGTATTAAAATACACTATAAATTAGTAAATTTAACCTAATCCTACCTCTACCCCATTTTATTCATCAATTGAGGGCATCTTCAGATGGTATACCCATGAAATGACGTTTTAGAAACAGCTTGTTGAGTGGATATGTGATTTCAATTCCTTGAAGGTATCTTAAAAAGAATTAATTATTTCTTAATGTCTTTGAAATATGATATGGTCCATTCCACAGTTAGGCAAATTTATCATTATGTCCTTTCTTTTCATGGGACTTATCCCATAAAATCACTAAATCAAACATCCTAAATACTTTGACTTTTTCTCTTTTGTTAAACAATATATTGAATATGTCTTGGTGTTTTTTGAAATTCTATATGGCCTTAGTCCTTAAATCTTCCATCTATATCATATCTAGTAGTTGATATTTTTATTTGTCATTTGGTTCCACATATTCTTGCATAAATCGATAAGTCGACAATTTCAGCATGATTGGGAATACTGAACTTCATCCATATATGAGAAAATAGGGTGAGGCCTTGAGATCCTATTTATATCTCATTTGGTTTTCCCAAAGGGCATAATTTATTGGATTATGCTAGTACCTAGGCTTAATCCCAAATGATTTCTTAATTGCATCTATCAAGTTCTTATTTCTTGATTCATCTAATCTATTTCCCTAAGGGTAATGGTTAGAAGATGACTTGATGGTGATATGATTTTCATGAGTTAATTTAGTGAATTTAGCTGATATGAATGTTATCCCATTATCACAAACTAGATAAATGGGAGTGATAAATATTTTTGATGTATTCCTCTAAGAATCAAATCACATCTTATGCTCTAGAATCTTTTTTGGCCACTACCTTAGTCAATCAAGTATATTAATATGTGTCATTGAGTAAAAAATTATGACATACTAAATAGTTTGGGTTAATGACACCAATGAAGTTTAAATCATACTAGGAAAATGGCCTTACTTCAACAACATGTTGCAAAGGAATTATTACATGTACTTCTCTTTTTGCTAACACTTGATATTCATGGCATGTCCTTACATGGACATGATCATCCTTGAATACGGTTGGCCAGTAATAGCCCATTCTCAAGATATTGTGAGTTGTGGTGCTCCCAAATGGATGACCACTACCTATCTTTTGGTGTATTTTTTCCAGAATCTCTTGGGACTCTTCAATAGATACATATCTAAGGTAGATGACTTTATAGTTTCTCCTATAAATAAATCCTTTCTTGATCATGTAGTGAGCATATTTGAGCCTCAAATCTCTCCTTCATTCTATATTGAGTTATAAGGGTAACTGTAATCAGATATTAGATTATGTCAGTATATCATTCCCTTTGAGATACTTGGGATTTACATACCTCTTCAATAACAATATTTGGATGAGGATCAGTCATGAGTTTCACAATGCCTTAACCCCAAATGATCTTAGTAGGCTTGATTTCTATGTCAAATTCTTGAAAATTTTCCATAAATTTGCCTATGTGTTCTCC
This sequence comes from Torreya grandis, assembly GCA_037957365.1. Lineage (NCBI taxonomy): Eukaryota > Viridiplantae > Streptophyta > Pinopsida > Cupressales > Taxaceae > Torreya > Torreya grandis. Next base: position 993,995 of record JARHVA010001285.1, on the reverse strand, counting down.
CAATTCATTTTGTGACAAGGTAAGCTAGATAACAAGATTAGGCATGATTGTGATATTATTATTACTCAAAATGTAGTGTCAAAATTTCTTAACCACATTGATAAGGGTGAATATCTATTTATAAATCATGGAGTACTTGAGTTATGCAACCTTCAAATTTGTGCTCATGAATGCACTTGAATGCTCATTCTCATATTTAATCTATGCTATGATAAAAAAAATTATATGTTTTGAAGAAAATGAGTACAATTAAAAATCCTTTTTAAAATATGGACTAATCAATATTAGGTCTAAGATATAATATATTTTATGTCTTGCAAATAAATTTGAGCCTTAGTTGTCCATTATATTTTAGTATCATGTTTGAGCATTGAATTTAGAGGTCTCACAATTTTATCAAATCTTGAAATAAGTTTTCTTACAAAATTTATCTTACTAAATAATGACTTGAGATCCTTCGTACATTTTGATAGTGCAATATTTTAAATCCCCTAGATTTTATTTGGATTGATAATGGTTCCTTCTTTGGTAATTTTGTTCCCCAATAGCATACCCTCAATAACTCCAAATATGATCTTCTTTGGGTTCAATAAGATACCAAACCTTTTGCATCTTTTGAATATTGAATGCATATGGCCTACATTATCATTCTTATACTTGGAGAACATAATAATATCATCCATATAGATTATTATACATTTACCTATTAATAATTGAAATGCATGATCAATTTATCATTAAAATGTGTCTCCTACACTTATTAAGCCAAAAGGCATCCTCTTATATGCATATGTACCCCACTTCATAGTAAATGTAGTATTCATTCTATCCTCTAATTATACTAGCACTTGGTTATAACCCAAAAACCCATCTAGGAAGGATATCATTTTAGAGTCACTAACTATCTATATCACCTCATCCAAGGAAGGTAATTGATAGTTGTCTTTCTCAAAAGCTTTGTTTAAGTTTTTAAAAATCAACACATAATCTAATATGTCTATTTTTTTTACTGGGACCAAATTGGCCACCCAAGTAGAGTGCCTAATTGGAAAACTATTCTTGCACTTACAACTTTTCCACTTCTCTTTGAATGAGAGGTTCTAGGATAGGATTCATCAGTCTCTATCTCTATTTGAATAGCTTGTGGTCTAGTTTCTATGGAATTATATAAGTGATGACCTTTAGGTCATAACACTTCATGTATTCATACATTCATGTAATCATATATTTGTATTGGGTGAGTAAATGCTTCACCCATTGTATTTATTATAGACTAAAAATGAGGCCAATGTTGATGTTACATGGATTATGATCATTACCCAAATTATTCCTTTTAAAGTTAGACTCATTAATCTTGGGCTGCCTTTTCTATTGAGCTTGAGGATCTATAAATGGTATTTATAAGGAGACCAAACTAGTTAGGAGACAATTCACTTTGAGTTGGAGGACACCTTCCTTGTTTGAATCCTCTTAGTAGAGATGACTAACTTCCTTATAATCAATTATTTGGGACTCAAATTGTCTTGATTTGGTTAGAAACTGAATGATCTATTTGTCATCATTTAAGACTTGGAAATTTTCTACATTGTCAAGAATAGAAGGACAAGGTATTATCTGAATGGATAATCTATTTACCTTAGATTCTTAAATAGGTTCTCAATTGGTAAAAAAAGCATATAGTGAATCCACAATGTGTTTTTTCTCTCTAGGAACAACTACTATGTTGAAATCCTCAAAGCTCTCAATCAAATCCCATGCTCTACATTTATATCTTTTTAGATATTATAGCTTACAATATTATTTATTTCTAACCTGATTGAATACCATCTCTGAATCACTAAATACTAACAATTGCTTGACATTATTTTTGAGTGTAAAATACAATCCCAAAATCAATGCTTCATATTCAGCCCTATTATTGGTGGAAGGTAACTATAATCTATATACTAAAATTAACTTCTTCCATTATGGATCAATCAATTCAATTCCTATGCATGATCCCTATTTAGATTTGGCAACATCAAATTTGATAGTCCATAGCTGATTAGGGCCCTCAAATTTTGGTTCTTGTATTTGATTTTATGTAGTGAAAGTATAAATACCATGGCTAGGGGATTCATAACTTACCTCTTCATTCTTGACATCATACTTTATGATAGGATATTTCATCCTTGGTTCTTTATCGATCTAGATTTGATTTGAAATGCCCCTCCATAGTATCCAAATGTGATATAAATATATTGAGAGATATCTATTGATTGTTTTAGATTAGTCCCTACTCACTAATAGTCTATAGCCTTCAGGTATGTCTACCATAAGGATGTTGATATTCATCAAATCATGGCTTGGATGCTACTTGGATACCCACATTAGTGAGTTCTCCTATCACTAGTACCCCTATTTTATCCAATTTTGAGACTATTATCTTTGAAGGGCTTGGAGTTAGGCCAAGATTTTGAGAAGTAGAAGTAGGCATCATAGTTGTTAAAGCTGTATAATTGACTAAAAAATTATGAATATTCTTACAAAATGCCTTAGTAGTCAGTAAAAAGGGTAGTACCTCTAGCTTGATTTTATATATGAGTTTTAGAGGCTTTTTCTTTCTCTATAGGATCTTTTGTATTTTCCACAGAGGCATCCCCTATGATATATTTTCAAGGTAACTCCTATTTAGTGATCTAAGCTAATTCATGAAGGGTGATATTTGCTTTGATTTTCTTCATGTCTTCAATAATATTATACCCTCCTCTACTCTATTCTTTCTTATTTTGATGATGATCATTCCCTTTTAGGGGAGGTGGATTATTATCATCCTCTGGATTGGGTGGAATTATTGTATTATTTGGAGGTGTAAACATTGTGATGGGATGCCTATTCCTTAGGTTGTAACCACATTTCTAGAATTTATAGAAATCATGAATATCATTAGTGTTTTCCTCTAGTACATTGTCATCTTCACTTGTGAAAAGAAAATCATGAGTCTCAATGATAATGGTAGTGATTGAAGGGCTAGGGTCCTAGTGGGATTCTAATGGATTATGCATATGATCTTGCCTTACCACCTTTCTTTGAAATATCTCAAATGCTACACAAAATTTAACATAATCAATTTCACCATGATGAGAAGTGTTATGGATTCTGCACCAATTGGATAGAGCTATCTCTACTATATTAATTTTTGGAGGCTTGTTGGTCTACTCTATATTATTTGTAGTCATATTAAATGGTCTATTATAACTATGGAATATATACTTCTGATTACCACTTGGGCCATTATCATTCCCTATATTTCTTTACATGTTGAGTAAGTCATTACTTAACTTTTGAACCATCTTTTAGACAACATCCATTTCTACTTTTGTAGAGTCAATGCCTTAGAGAATATCAATAGAAGATGTATCCAAATTTTGATTCTATTGGTAACCATTTCACTATGAATGTTTGTTTAAAAATTGTAATTTTAATATGTTTTTTGTGTTAGAGGATGTAGCATGTACAACTAATTTTGACTGAATGCAAAGATGTTATACTTCACATGTAGAGCTAAATTTAAACTAGGAGATCATTGTTGATATTAGGTATACCAAGAACCTAAGGATTGAGCTGACTATTAGTTTTGATGCCTCTTCATAGGCTAATGCTTGAGTGTCTATAGTAGCATCCCTTTGCAAGAAGACTTTAGTAATTAGATCCAAAGCATTCATGTACATTTATAATGCCAATACTTCATCTAGTTTATATTTTGGGCTTAACCAAGTGTACATATTTTGAAATATTATATTGAAGGCCTACATTGGTTTGTTTGGATCCTTATTCATACTAATATAATGATGGTATATTAGGTTGGGGTTGGTAACTTGGCTAAATTGTATAAGAAAAGTAGCTTGACATGTGTTCCAAAAAGTGATGGAATTATCTATCAGATTAAGATACCAATCATAAGTAGCGTTCATTAGTGTAAAATGGAAAAGATTGAATACAACATCTTCATTAATCTCAAAGTAGATTTGAAATACTTGATGTGTTATTCTATCTTTATTCCTCCTGAAGGAGAGAAGATGATAGATACTTTTCAAGTTTTCTAGGTAGGTCATGTACATCCCCTAAAATGGAAATAATATATCCAACCAACCAATATGGTTGAGCCATGGGATGATTAATATGGGGAGTAATACTTATTGGAGAATGTGTTTTAGCTCTATTAAGGACAAGGGTAATTTGTACAAATCTAGGCCTCCTATGATTTGATAAAGGTAAGACTAGAAAACTAGCCTGACAACTAGATCTGTTCACTCTCTTGGGTGACTCCAATGAAAATCAATGTATAAACTAGCCATTTTTATCAAAGAAGCTCAAGACCCTCCTTATAACAATAGAAAGAGTGTTGATTATTTTTTTATGCACACCAATTCATAATGAGTTAGCCTCTAACATTTTAAGATCTTAATGGAGGTAAACTCCACTCTAAGATCTTTAGTAACCAGGTGATGGAATAACATGTAGGACATGTAGGTTGTTAACAAGGATTACAAATGGATGAATGGTTTTTAAAATAAATTAAAATTTAGGTGAGTTAATGGCTAGATGGTTAGTAATCTAGAGTGGGTATATCTTAGAAATAAACTCAAAAAAAGGAGGGCAGGGAAGAGTAGGAAAGAAAGATTCTATAAATTTAGGAATCACCTCTCAAGATGGATTCTAAGTGGACAAGTGATTTAAAAACCAATGTTTTTTTCCAATAATTATTTTACACACATAGATAAACATGGTCAAGTAGTCTTGGATAATTTGATATAAGAAACTCAAAGTCCTCAATCAAAGGTTGTTCCTTTTAGAGTAGCTATTGCACACTCTTAATCATGAGATTATGACTCAAAACAAGGAGGTATCTGAGATAGTTGTTGTACATACATAAACAACTAGACCTTTGAAAGTACCTCTACACACTTATAAATGTGAAATAATCAACCTACTAGCTAGTAATCAATATAATTATTAATCATTCAATAGCTTCTGCACATCTAAAACTATAGTATTAATCATGAAAAGAAAGAATTACTTGTATATATTGCACACTAATAATTATTGAATCAAACAACCAAGAAGACTAATACTTATTACACATAGCATGGAGAGAAAATACATAAACACATTCAATGATAATCAAAATTGATTATGCTTCTATATTGAAATTTTTTGACCCTTTACAAATGTGGGTTATATATGCTTAAATAGACTTGTGGATGGGTCTACTCATCCTTAAAGGACACGAAAAATTTGATTACATGGCATACTTATAACCTCAGTTTTAACTATAGTTTCAAAACCATATGTAATGTATACATAGAGTTAACTTACATTTATCAAAAATTAAAGTTAGCCTTTAGAATATCATGAAATGTGTGCATGTTTATAAAGTATTTAGGAAATTTTTACTTTAAGTTCAAATCATAAGAAAACTGCAAGTATAAAATTTATGTTTCTATATTGAATTTACATGCACAAAATTGGCCCTTAAGGCTGAGTAGACATCTACATGGATGCATTAACCATTGTATGAGTGGTTACTATTTGTCTTGGTGTTGAACTAGATGCAACAACCTCAATATTCTTATTATTTTCCTCTAACTCAAGATAATATTGGTGACACACATCATGCTACTACCTTATGATGTCTAAGTTTAATAGCAATGGTTTATGTACCTTGTTAACTTATTCTAAGATTTTTTCACGTTCTACCTTCATTTTTGGAATTTAATTTTGAAATTTTCAACTTCAGTTACATTCTTTCTTGTAAAAATCAACTCAGATTCAATGTCTTCCAGTGTTAACCCCTATAGACTCTACTTAAAGTTCTTGGATTCTTATCAAATGAGCTGGTCAAAATTGACTCCATTGATTAGTTTACTAGTAACATTCCTTGTCTTTGATAACTTCAAATAATCAAAAATTTACAAGATGAGCATCTCATTATATTGATTTTTGGGTATCAATGCCCTAACTAATGTCACCCACTCTCTATATTCTTGTGTTCTAATGACCACCAAATTGAGGGCATTATATGATTTCAATGGCATCATCAAGTTTAGATGGTTATATACCTTACTAGTAGTGTACCAAATAAGTAATTTTAGTTTATTCTCATCTTGATTTAAAGAATTAAAAAAATTATGTGTTTAATCTATATGGGGGTTCAATTTATCCCTCATTACTTCTAGTTCCTCTAGAAAATTATAACATTTTAATGTAGCTTCTTGCACCTTAGCCTTAATTCCTACTATAATGTGGACTATTTTCTGTTGTTATTAGATTTTCTATAAAAAAATTTCTAACTCTTGCCTTTCTATCTCCTCCCCATCATGAAATACTACCATAACATCTTTATGGGCTTTTACTTGGTACTTGAAATCTTCTATGTATGGATACTATCCCAACTATTTGTTTTATATTTTAGATAAGGCATATCCTTCCTTTCTTACCTCAAAATAATTTCCCTCTTAGCTTAATCCTCCATTTTTTCTTCCTAACCCTTTGAATACTCTTGTAGGTTTATCAAACAATGAGGTTATGGATGATAATTCTATAATTTTTAAATTGGGCATTTGGGAAACCTTCATTTTAAGATTAATTTCCCATGGTGGAACCACTATCTAGGTAGGGTCTGTTGGGTGAATATTTTTTCAGCTAGCTAACTGGTGACCAAAATAGTTCCTATGACCACAACATATGGAGATGGGTCATCCTTGTGTGCAACTTTACTACATCAACTGGAGACAAATCTCTCCTCTCATCAAGGGGAGGTTCCCTTTTAAATATGTAGAGCTATATACAATATATATAAGCAAAAAGTAAGACACAGGGGTGGGATAAACCATCCATCTATCTTCTTTTAGAGATGATGCACATAGACAAAGGAGAAAATCTTGGCTATAAGCATTGAAGGCACTTCTCTTCTTTCAGAAGTGTCACTATAGGAAAAAGCATGAGTCTCTTTCAGATAGTGAAATAACCAGTGATCAAAAAGGGTGTAGTAATAACAAGATGAAATAGAGCACAAAGTCTCCACCTCAACTACCTAAAGAGTATATCACAAAGGATAATGGGGGCACAAAGTCACCCCAAAATCCTCAACACAAAAAGAAAAGGAAAACACAGACTAAAATCAATTGTGAAAGCACAAAGTCTTCCCACAGTTGGTTTCAAGACACTTCCCTATTACCTTCACTAATTTTTCATACCAAATTAAATGAATAAGGACACCTTCAAATGACATAAGTCAGAACAATACAAAGTCTAGAAAAACTTGATTTCTCTTTCAAATAACAAGGAAAATGAAATTACAACCTGAGCACAGAGTCTTAGTCTTCTTCTTTCAAAATGGGTAGAGTTTCACTCTTGTAAAATGAAAAGTCTCTTTATAACAAATGAGAGATTACAATATATAACATTCCAAGAAAGACTTGGGAACTTGTTTTCCATAAAATGGCCCATGTTGTGCATTCAATGCCTTGAATGCATTTCCAAGTTTATCAAAGGACTATGTTGAAAATAGGGCAATTGTCTTAACTATGGCATGTCATTTCATCCCATATGTCTTCTCTTGAGTCTGGCTCATCTGGTTTGTCCCCTCTGACGTCTGTGTAACTGTCCATTTGTCTTTACTTCATGGAAGGAAAAAACAAGCTACATCCTTAAATTTCAAGCCAAAATACCTACTTAGTGGACTATTCCACCTACTAAAATTACTTCTACATAGACATTTCAGGCTTTTCCCTCTTTCTGCTTTTGTCTTTTCCAACTTTGTCTCTTTTTGCTATGATTTGAGCTATCGATCTATCTTTTCAACCATTCACTTGGTTCTTCCTTCAAGTTTTGTGCTTTATTTGAATTTCAATAGATATTCCCTTACCTTAAATTTGACATCTATGGGGACATCATTGGTTGACTATTTCAATAGTTTGAGTGGCCTTCTTGGCTCTTTGGTTCAATCACTTTCTTGCTTCAATCACTTTATTGGTTCAATCGCTTTCTTGGTTAAATCACTTTCTTGCTCCTTGGTTGAACCATCACTTTCATTTGAACTTGCCTTTGGAATCATCCATGTTACTTCTCTCTTTGCTTGAGGCCACCTTTCAACTTTTAAACCATGTTGAACCATTAAAATTTGAACTCTTTCAGTTCAAAGTTCAATCAATTCATTGGTTTATTCTGTGTCTCACTCAAACACCACTTCCTTTATCTTTCGAAGCTTTGGTTGAACCTTTGAACCAATGAATCCCTTCATGGAAGAAGCTTAAAAATGAGGAATTGAAAGCTCAGAACAAATTTTGAGAAGGGTAGAGAGAAATTTTGGTCTGATGAACAAAAATAGTTCATAGGTTGTCCCAAAAATGTCACTCATTTTTGGGGACAATAGCTGGCTCCAGTTGGGGAACTTCCTTCAGTTGAAAACTTGGAATACAGCTAAGGGGAGGAGAAACTAGAATCTCTAGTGCCTTGAAGTGTGCCATTGGGTTATGGATTCATGCTGCCTAAGAAGAAAAGCTCCAAAAATGAAAACATAATGAACAAAATTGAAGCAAAAGACTATACAAATATACATATGTACAGATGATCTTATTTGATACTTCAAGAATTGAAGTACCTCAAATGCTACCCCCTGAGAGGCAACAAAAATGGTGCTCTATCCTGATAAACTAGTAAGAAGCCATTTTCTCCCTAGAATCAGTGATGGGTGAATGGAACTCTCCACCAGGAAACCTATTTTATGTGTCCTCCCTTTGGTTTTCTCCTCTTGCCCCACAGTAAGAATTAACTTTTAATCTAAAAACCATGAATCTTTGCTCTCTTGACAAAAATTTCCTTTTCTTGATTTTGATGTGTAGCAGCATGGTCCATTACCATAATTGGTTGTTCTTCTAGTTTAGTCTAGCACATGATTTGATTATTCCCATTCAACACATGCCAATGATTAGCACTATTAGGCATACTTGGTGTTGTTCTATCTAAACTAATTCCTAGATCATCACCTACAATATTTTCATCTACTAAATCATGAATGTCTTTAGTAGATAGAAAATAATTACCCCTGCCTGAAGACTCAAACAAAATTTGAGCTTCAGGCCTTGATGTTTGAGTAATGACATATTTTGCCTCCTTCTTAGGGAGTAACCTCTACATTATGCCTTTCACAAGGATTATTGCTTGAGACAAGTCCATGCTTAATTCCCCTCCAACATCCTTGCAAAAGTTCTGCCCAAGAAGGATGCCATATGATGCTGGGACGTCAACCACTAGGATAGTCATCTTGATTCGCTTGTCTGGAAAGGTAGAAAATGCAAATTAGGCATATTTAATTTGCCCCAGTAGTGGCACTTGTTTGTTCTCCATGGAGAAACATCTCCCAAATGTCTTGGCTAGTGTGAGACCTAGAGATTCTGCCACTTTATCAGGCATGACATTATCTGAAGCCCCAAAATCAATGATGTAATTATTGAGCTGGTGACCATTTATCAATAGAGACACATAGAAAGGATCTATTTTCCCAAGGGTAGTAAGAGGGGTAATGACAAGAATTTTTGGGATGGGCATGGTCCTTGGGGGACTATGAGTTACTTCCTTAACCTCTGGTCTTATAGGGATGGTTTGGTTCTTGACACATTAAACCAACTTGTCCAATTGCTCAGGATGAGACTGTAGAAATTCAAATTTAGACATTTGAATTTTGGTTTTCTTTATATGGTCAATGATATCAAATGCCTAGAACAAGCTAGGAGCAGAGGATGGGAGTTCATCCTTTTTATTTTTAAAAGGGGGAAGACTAGACTACAAATTTGAAGTAGAAGGCATAGGGGCATTTGGGGTACTTACCTTTCTCACAATCACCGAGTCCTTTGGCTGGAAAGGAAGAGTGGAACCCTACTTAGCAATTGAAACTATTGGTTGAGGTTACTCCTCTACTTTCTCCTTATCAACTTGTTGAGCTGATTGATTCTTGGACCGGGTGAGTACAACATATGACCCCTCAGCTACATTGCCTTCTCTTCTAGGTTCATCTTGATAGTTCAAGAAACTGATGTGGGAGTCACCAGTTGATTCTTCTTGATCCTCCATGAAGAGACCAACATCATTTTCTTGATCAAACATAGGTTGGAAAGAGAAATCATGTTCTATTTCCAAATATCCAACTACTGAGTTGATTGGAGGTGCTTCAAGGGCAAGGTTCCTCTACAGGGGAGGAAGGTGATTTGGCTGCCCTTAATTCCTAATAGCATTGCCTTGGTATGCCTAATTTTGATATGTCCTCCTTGGCATATTCCAATTAGGAGAAGTAGACATAACTTGGACCATTTGTCTTTTGAGGACCAACAATTCATTTGCTAACTTTTGCACCATTGGATCAGTGGTGGCTGAAGGGGAGTATTCAGAAGAAGGAGAAGATTTACCTCTATTTAGATCTCTTCTTATCTTTCTAGCCAAGATAAGGTCATCTTCTACCTCAGTATCCAAGTCCTAAGTAGCAACAAGGTCTATGTGCCTGGCCCATCTTAGCAAGAAACTCACTTCAGGTAGCTATGAGTTGATGAAGAAACACTTGAGATTTTGAGGTGTTAGCTGGGTGACCATTGGAATCCTATACCTCAGCTTGTTAAACCTAGCAATAAAATCCCTCATAGGCTCATGAGGTTTTTTCTTCATCTAAGTGAGCTGGGCTAGCAAGGCATGTGCATCTTTTGCAGGCTTAAACTTGGCTTCAAATTTGTCTTTCAGAGTGTCCCAATCAGTCACTGATCTAACCTACAAGTGATAGAACTAGTCTATAGTAGCACCTTGTAGTGTCTCCATGAACAACCTAACTGCTATGTCTTCAAATTCCACCCCTATTACACCATAGGCTATGCTGAAAGCTATAATGTGTTCATCAAGATGAACTTTCCTATCACCAAAGAATTTGGGGAAATTTTTCCTTTAACTACATGGAAGCTCATGTAGGGGTGGAGTCAAATTAAGTGGACCAAAAGAGTTACCCTAGGGGCCTTGAGCCATGATTTGATTATGTAAAAGTGGGATCACAAATCTAGGTGGAGAATGGATAGGCAAAGCTTTGCTAGCAGTAAAAAAATTTCTACCTTGTGTTGGTGACCTGGTAGGGCTAGGAGGAAGACTCCTAGTTCATTGAAGGTGAGGTTGTGGAGGAAACAACTCAAAATTACTCTGCCACACCAACTCAAAAGTAGGGTCAACAACACCTTGAGATTTTTGGCTTCTTGTATAATGTGGAGTTGCCAAATTGTAGAAAAAAATGGAAAAGAGTAGGATCTACTTTATCTTGAAGCTTGAGACTTCAAACTGTGCAATCTTCCTAACAGCTATGGTTTTGTAGACCAAATAATATAACAGAGATGGACGAAGATGGTAAGGCTATAATGATAATGGGTAATACATGGAATGAAGTTGCCAAACTATGTAATGGATAAGGGTAGGGACTGCTTTAATTTGAAACTTGAGGTTTCAAACTGCACATTCATCCCCAATAGAGTCACCAAAACTGTTGGGTGAATATTTTGTTAGCCAGCTAACTGGTGACCAAAATAGTTCCTATCACCATAGCATAGGGAGATGGGTCATCTTGGTGTGTAACTTTATTACATCAACTAGAGACAAATCTCTCCTCTCATCAAGGGGAGGTTTCCTATTAAATATGTGGAGCTATATATAATATATATAAGTAAAAAGTAAGACACGAGGGTGGGACAAACCATCCATCTCCTTTCTTTCAGAGATGATGCACACAGACAAAGGAGAAAATCTTGGCTATAAATGCTAAAGGCACTTCTCTTCTTTTAGTAGTGTCACTACAGGAAAAAGCAAGAGTTTCTTTCAGATAGTGAAATAACCAGTGATCAAAAGGGGCGTAGTAACAATAGGATGAAACAAAGCGCAAAGTCTCCACCTCAACTACCCAAAGAGTATATCATAAAGGATAATGGGGGCATAAAGTCACCCCAGAATCCTCAACTCAAAAAGAAAAGGAAAACATAGACTGAAATCAATTGTGAAAGCACAAAGTCTTCTCACAGTTGGTTTTATGACACTTCCCTATTACCTTCACTAATTCTATGTACCAAATTAAATGAATAAGGACACCTTTAGATGACACAAGTCAGAACAACACAAAGTTTGGAAAAACTTGCTTTCTCATTCAAATAATAAGGAAAATGAAATTACAACCTAAGCTCAAAGTCTCAGTCTTCTTCTTTCAAAATAGGCAGAGTTTCACTCTTGTAAAATGAAAAGTCTCTTTGTAACAAATGAGAGATTACAATATATAGCACTCCAAGAAAGACTTGGGTACTTGTTTTCGATAGAATGGCCCATGTTATGCATTCAATGCCTTGAATGCATTTCCAAGTTTATCAAAGGATTGTGTTGAAAATAGGGCAATTGTCTTAACTATGGCATGTCATTTCATCCCATATGTCTTCTCTCAAGTCTGGATCATCTGGTCTATCCCCTCTGACGTCTGCATAGCTGTCCATTTGTCTTTACTTCATGGAAGGAAAAAATAGGCTACGTCCTTAAATTGCAAGCCAAAATACCTACTTAGTGGACTATTCCACCTATTGAAATTACTTCTACATAGACATTTTAGGCTTTTCCCTCTTTCTACTTTTGTCTTTTCCATCTTTGTCTCTTCCTACTATGATTTGAGCTATCGGGCTATCTTTTCAGCTAGTCGCTTGGTTCTTCCTTCAAGTTCCATGATTTATTTGAATTTCAATAGATATTCCCTTACCTTAAATTTGAAGTTTGTTGGGAAGTCATTGGTTGACTATTTCAATGGTTCGGGTGGCCTTCTCAGCTCCTTGGTTCAATCACTTTCTTGCTTCAATCACTTTATTTTTTCAATCACTTTCTTGGTTCAATCACTTTCTTGATCTTTGGTTGAATCATTGCTTTCATTTGAACTTGCCTTTGGAATCATCCATGTTGCTTCTCTCTTTGCTTGAGGCCGCATTTGAACTTTTGAACCATGTTGAACCATTTAACTTTGAACTTTTTCAGTTCAAAGTTCAATCAGTTTTTGTCTCACTCAAACAATGCTTCCTTTATCTTTCTAAGCTTTGGTTGAACCTTTGAACCAATGAATCCCTTCATGGAAAAATATTTAAAATGAGGAATTTGAAAGCTCAGAACAAATTTTGAGAAGGGAAGAGAGAAGTTTTGGTCTGATGAACCAAAATAGTTCATAAGTTGTCCCAAAAATGTCACTCATTTTTGGAGACAACAGGGTCTATTTATTGTGTATCCTTAGTTGTAGTCTCCACCTCTAGGTCTTCTACTAATTTCTCTATTTCTCTTTAGAGGATTGTGTCAAGAAGGGAGGGCCAAATTATTTTGGACCAATCCACACCTCTATATTAGGGGAGTGGGCAGACTGTAAATACTAATTTACCCCTTTTGTCCTTCCCTTGAGATGTAACAGTAGTCTCTTAGAATGAACTTGTAGAAGGTATTGGAAAATTAATATGTGTGGAAGAAACATGGAGCTGGTAACTAGCCATATCTATTTCAATTTTCTTAGTGGACCTTTTCTTCTTCATGGTTCAAACTATGGTAGTCTGAGAGGGAATACTAGTGGTTGTGGTAATAATGGATGTAGATGGAATTATTAGGGAAAATGAAATAATGGTGGTAGCAAAAACATCTTCTACCTTAGGAGTGAGCAAAGGTATTTATAAAATAATACAAGAGGAAATTGAAACATTAGGGGTAAAGGTGACATTTCCACCATTGGAGTTACCGAAATAGTACTAATTAGAACTAAACCAAAAATAGGAACATACAATGAAATTAGAGAAGTAGGGTCTAAAGGTTGAGCTTTCTTACCTATTGCATCATTTTTTCCTAGTGTCTTCCATTTATCAGTTGTAAGGATTAGTGTCTTGTCTTTTTTCAACTCTTCTTCATCTAGTTCTTTCTCTATATCTACATGTTTTAAAGAACTGAAAGCATGCCTTATGGTTAATCCACTATTGGATTTTATGGTAGGGGAAGATCCCTTAGCTTCCTCTAATAACAAATAATGGTCTTTGTCTCGAAGGAGGAGCCTTATTAAATTGAGAAAGTAGCTTCATCTATAGATGTCCTTTGTATTACAGACTATTACAATTATGGTGCAACTATAGGTGCTTGCAGTGGTAATATAACTAGGTTATTTTGGTCCTCTAAATTATATTAATCCAAGTCAATTGGATCCCTTTGTACTCCCATAGGATTAGAATCATTCTACCCAAGCTATCTCTTAACATCCTTAAATAGAAATAGAAGTTATTGGGAAGGATCCCATTGTATCTCTATTTATTATGGGGGTTGGTTGTACTAGAAATATGAAGTTGTCCATCCTTTAGGAAGTGGTATCCTAGTATTAATTTCTTGTACTAAAATTAAAATCTCTTTCTAAATTATCGCCTACAATTTTTGCCCTTTATAAGACATGGGCATCATCCTTTGCATTCAAAAATATCAAACAATGGTTGTAGGGGACATGTTGGTATGAAATATCAAAGCCTTGAATATGTTTTTATTTATTACCATAAGGATCCCAATCCTTATGTGGAAAGGTAGACAATTGATAATTCATTATATTTTTTCCTATGTCCCTAAAATACTTCCTCTATGTGTAACACATTCTACCAATGATCATGTGAGACCCATAGATTGTGCCTTTTTCATTTGATCAAATTATCCTTGATAATCCAAAAAAATTAATATGTAATTTCTTACTTTTTTAGCTTCTCTGGTATATACTTAGGTAGGTGCAAGGGGTGGACTTTATGACCAACAACCATGATTACCTTATAATCAGGATATGTATAGTAATCACCTGAAGGAGTTAGTGTATTTTATATGATCTCTCCAATTCTAGGTAGTGGAGCCCCATGTACTAACTACCATACTTGAGGATACATATCCTTAGTGATTCAGACCATGTATTTTTTGTATTCATATATGTATAAACCAATAGTAATCACAAATGTTATTATTTATATAGTTTATGACCGATATCCAAAGCTTGCCAAGGTCCAAATATATCATGCCCATTACTACATCTAGAAGATAAGACATCATATAGAAATGTCCATATAAATTGAGCATCTTTTATTTGTGTAAAAATTTTAACCTCAACTTGAAACTTATAATCTATCCCAGGGCAAATGTTAAGTCACTAGTCATTATCATATGCAATATTGACGCCCAATTAAGGTTTAGAAAATTGATACTAGGTATTACATCCATTCTATTTAATAAAGCCATCCCAATACATACCCCCATTTTAAATTTTCTAATAGGGGTAGGATACTTTCATTTTAATATCATATTTTTTCTAGGAATAAACCATGAGATACACATTTTGTCAGTTGAATTCTATTTATTCCATGTAACCAACCTATGTTTATCAAAAAATTCATCTAAAACTAGAAAAAATAGATACTTTTAAAATTCATCTCTAGTGATAGCGGGCACGACCATCTAGTGATCCATATGGTGAAATAAGGTTTCTTATGTAATATTCCAAATAAATAACAAATCCCACATCAATTCTATGTAGGGCATAACCTCAGGCTTGGCTACTATGTAGTGTAGTCTTTGTCTCTTAAGAGCAAGAAAGTCTATAACCGTTTATCACTACATAGGTGATAGATTTACTTCATGTGAAAATGCATCCATAACATTAATAGCATCAATAACCTCCCATAATTTTGGGTAATTGGCATATATTTTATTGAATATTATCATGTTATACACTGTGTCTATGAATTATGTTAAATCCTTGATGGAGAATGAGGATGGTGGAAGTGATCCTCTAAAACTCCATGATGATTATGCCATTGTAATTATCTGGTGTACTCAAAGTATGTTTACGTGTATTTCAATAACTCCTTTTCACTAGTATCTTGTTCACTTGTAATGGATTCATATGTAGCTAGGGATTTCATTCATATAATATCAATTGAATTTGAATTTGCTTGTGAGAAATGAATACATCAACAATAGCACATTATGTATATATCTTTTTGTATTCAATTTTAGTTTGTGCACTTTTAATGTCCAATGTTCATATGTTTGTTTTACATGTATATTTCAAATCTTGTTAGTTAATTTGGTAGGTTACTTTCTTTGGTAAGTGTCAATAAGTAGTTTCACTTTATTGGCTAACTCTAGGAGTATTTTGGTAGTTTGGAGTTGGGAGTTTGTGTTGGGACCAATCCCAAAAAATTTATAACCAAAGGCTCTAAACACAAATCTTTAATAAAATTTCCAAACAAAACACTTAAATTCCTAAATCTATTTAGAGCAATGTTTGAAAAAATATTTGATCAAAAGCTCCAAATAAAAGAAAAACTAGTGATGACTATTTTGGACAAATTATCAAATGAAAAGTCCCAAACAAAAGATAGAAAAAAAATTTCAAATAAGGAGTCCCAAAAAAATAATTACTTTATAACATCACTTGAATAAAATTTTGGATGTGGAAACTCCAAACAAAAAGTCTGTTATAGAAAACCTAATGAGAAAATGTCAAATAAAAGACCTGATGAGCAAATAACCAAACAAATCTTTCAAACTAAAAGTCTGAACAAAATTTTAGATACAAAAATTTTGAATAAATTTTTTGATGATCAAAACCCAAACACAAGTTCCAAAGAACAAATTTCTCAAAAATAAGGCCCAAGAAAAATGTTTGAAGACCAAGAACTAAATAGTTTCTTTATATAAAAACTAAGTCATAAAAACCTAAATAGTATAAAACTTTCAAAACACATTAGTAAGTTAGTAAAATTTTTATAATGCCATTATTTATACTTTAAAGTGTAAATATTTAGGATCAACTCAATATAACTTGAATATATACATAGAGGAAGGGCTCAACAAACAAGGCCAATTCAAAAAAATAGTGGGTCACCATTTCTTTAAGAAGAAAAAGGGGACTATTGGGTACAACACATGCCTGACCTAATAAGGTGACATGAGATGTTGCTAAGGCCTTTAAATAATTAAAAAATAGTTTTTTATCATTTAATATGTTTATTGATCATGTGAATTAGGTATAGAGTGCATGTAAAGAGGCTTTACGTTTAGTTTCAAGGCCTAATGTGACTTGCAAGTCAAAATCCTAGAGAACAAAGAGAGAAATGGTGAGCTAATGGGGTATCAAGATCAATTTCCAAGGTAAGCATAGAAAAATTAGAATTTATAGAGGTATTCCATGTTTTTTTAGGTATGTTTACCAATTCTAAGGTAAAAAATTATAAGAAAAGGCAAGGAATGTGGTTTTAAGGTTTCTTGTGTGTACAGAAACAAGGTTTCTCAACCTGAGAATAAATTTCATCTAATAATTATCATGTGTAACCTATACATTAGAGCCTAATCCATTCATGGTATATGTTTAATTTTCCTAGCTCAAATTTCTAAGAATTAGTTTCTAGGATAAGGGCCTAAGCTTTATGAATGATTGTTAAGATTGTAAGGTGGTTTAAACCTCTCTAACACCCTAACTTTGACTTGATATGAAATATATTGATGTAAACGTCTTAAAATGGATTTAATTACCTATTTTTATGATTTTATCTTGTATTATACTCTCCAATATATCTCTAAGTGGTATTTGTTTGTCATGAGAGTGAGTAAACCCTACAAGAAACACCTTCTTTCTTGGAAATTTGTTGTAGCACGTGAAGTTGACCGAGTCAAAGTTGAAAAATTAATGGAGGTTTAATCAATATAATTATATATTATATCCATGGTGGTTTATGAATATTTTATATACCTTATGTGTTCTAAACTAATCATGCAAGTTGACATATCACTAAAAGGCCTAGTGATGCAGACAGTGAGAAAAACTAGGCAAAACTGAGAATGAGATTAAGGATGCGTTTTGATGGATTAAGGATGGATAAAAATTCATGGGGATGTTTTTCAATACTTTTACATGTTTATTTTAGATATATGTTTTGGATTTTAGTTGATATGTTGATAATATTTCTCATAATTTGACCTGTCTTATGTAGATGAGATAGTGAAGGTGTAAGGTTGTGAGATTGATCTACAAGACCAAATATGTCACTTAATAATGGTATATTATTATATAATAGTTACCTAATGATATAATAGGATCATAAAAGTTCATCAATAATCTCTAAAAGTGTCTACACAAGTGTTGAAGGTCATTATCACCATGACTTTGTTTGAATGTAAACTAGTAGATCTAGGTAAGCAAGTTAAAGTGATAAGTTAGAGATTCTCTACCCTTAGATAAAACATAAAATTCACATGATGTTTTTTTAAACTTTAATGAACTATACATAATTTTAATAATCTTGAAATTTATTATAATAGGTTGAAACATTGAAGTCAAAATGGCTTGTCTAACTGAGTAAGGTTTGTGAAAAAGGAGATCAATAGATTATTTGTAAGACCAATAGTTGTCATATGTGCCTATGATATTTTTTATTAAATTTGATATATGGATGATTTAATATCATATTCATGAATTTTAAGACCTTAATAACTTTCCTATAAGTGTAAAAATTTCAAGTTTCCATGACTATGTTTTGAGACCAATTGGCATTTCTGAGTAAGCTACTTGCACAAAAGGGTTTTAGAAATTTTACCTTGAGTTGTGAGGTATAATTCACATGGTGATGAAATTAAAGTCATAATTATTATTTTTATATGTTTTTTTTCAATGTTTTTTGGTAAAATTTCTAGTTTTTCTTCAATTATTTTAGATAGACTTTTTTGGGTATCCATAGGGCTAATATGAATTATTCTAATGATGTGCTCCAAGTAATGATTTGAGATAAAAAGTGTTATGTATAATATATTATATTATCATAGGTATATTTGGTTTAAATTTTATGTTCTTATTTCATTTAAAGTGTTTTAATGTTCTAAAAAAATATCAAAGGGTAATGTGTGCTAATTAGCCCTAATGGGATTAGGTCTCCGTGAGACCTAAAAGAGAGATAAGACCTATTTGAGAAATGTAAAAAATAAAGGGGATAAAATAAAATTTATTCCATAAATATGAATTATTATAATATACATTCCATGAATGACCTAATAAGATAAGAGTGTTTGGCCAACTAATAAGGATATGAACAAGAAAAGTCTTATATATATACTAGGCATTTTTAGGCCTCTTGAGAGTGTAGAGTGTAAGTAAACAAGAAAGGAAATTAAAAAAAAGAAGGAGGTATTTAACATAATAAAAATATCATATAGTATCAGTGATTAAATTTTTACATAGGCTATACATATGAGGATCAAGTTCATATGACCTAATCAATCCAAAAGAAAAGGGCTAGTTAAGTGAATAAGGTTAGAGGATAGTTTGAGAGGGATATAAGTGCATGAAGAGCATAATAAGTATATCATAATTTATTATATAAGAAACACATTATTTTTAAGGTGATCAAGTGTTTTAGGTGGATGATTTGGTGTTGATTCATCTAGGGGGTTGGTGCCTCCTTGCAAGTAGGTATTTTCTAAAACCTAACTAAGTTGGTGCTTAGCTAGTTGGGATTGGTGCTTCATGTGAAGTGGGTGATTCATTAAAATGGAGTTTATATTATATGATTTTATTTAATTTAAATCATCAATGGGTTTTATTCTCCTTTTGGGTTTCACATATACATATTTTTTTCATGTGTTTCATGATCTTGTGAATTGATTCTTATGCTTGTTAAGGTGTAAAAGCTTGTTGAAATGATCTATAATTTCTTAAGTAATATTGATTATGAAGGTTTTTAAATATTTATTCAATACCCTCTCTATAATTATGATTCCAACATTTGGTATCAGATCTTAGTCTTTTGAAGTAGGTCTAAAATCCTAAAGGAGATCTTAGAAGCAAGGATAAATAGTCAACAAACTCAAGGTGGTTTGTCTATGAGTAAGGCTCCATTTTTTAATAGATATAAATATTCCTTTTGGAGTGTCAATATGAATATATATTTTATTTATCAAGGTCATCATATTTGTAAATCACTTGTGGATGGCTATAATGCTCCTCTTATTCCACCACTTGATGTAGCAGGTAAGAAAGCTAGTGAAAATAACTCCAAGTTAATTAATGTTATTATTTGTGGCCTATTTAAGGTAGAGATTATGAATGTAATGCATTATGAGTATTCAAAAATATATGGGAAAATTTGAATACCATATATGAAGGTGAAACCAAGGTAAATATGGCCAAGTTGTAGACCCACAAAAGATAGTTTGAAAGCATGAATATGAAACCATTGTATCCTACCTGTTAAAGGTTGATGAAGTAATAAATATCATTAGAGGATTGGGAGAATGATTTAAATAATAAATTATTTTTAAAAAGGTGTTGAGATCAATAACTATTGAGTTTTACTCAAAGGTATCTATACTAGAATATATGCAATATTTGAATAACCTAGAGATGGATGGGCTTCTAGAATCTTAATTGCCTATGAGATGAGAACCAATGAAGGAAGACCTAGAAAGAAAGAAGTAACTTTTAAATTTGATAAGAAGTCAAAAAAAATAAGTTCAAGGATGATTAATGATTATATTTTGATGATGATAAACTAATAGCCATGTTTTAAAGGAAGTTGAGGTTTGGATTTGGTAATTACAAAGGTAAGTTTCCTTTTAATTTTTTTAACTATGGTAATATTGGTCACATTGCATCCAACTGTCATAACAAGGATAAATTTGAGAATAATGAATAAAATTATGACCATCATGGAGATGAAAATAAAATTTATAAGACTAATAAAAATAAAAAGGAGTTCAAGAAGTATAAACATAGAAAAGGAACTTTCAATAACAAAATAAGCTTCTATAATAAAGAAGACAACTCTTCTGATATAAGTGAATCTAGTGCATATATAATCATGATGGTAGTAATTAAGCCTAAACATGACAATGATGAAACCTTTTTTATGACCATAGAATTAGACAATGAGTTTTTTTCAAGTGGGAAAGGCATTGTGGTTGATGGGGAATCAAATGAAGAATAAATTTAAATAGATATTGAGGTAGAATTAATAAGTAACCTAGAGTAATTAAAGTTCTAAACGAAAAATAATCACAAAGTAAGAGCACTATTTAAGGACTATGATGATTAGATAGTCTTGTTTGAAGAAAGGTTGAGTGGCACTTCTAAGGAGAATGATGATGTCATCAATCAATTTAAGGCATAGATAGATGTACTCAATGAAAGAGCAAAGGCTAAATAATAAGAGTGCATCAGGTATTAAACTAAAGTGGAAACCTTGAAATTTTATTTGAATCAAGCATCCATGAAGATTAGGATCTTTGTGAAGTTTGAAAATATCGCTGACGTATTAGACAAAATCTTGAGTTGTCAAAATTATATAAGTGACGAAATAGGTCTTAGTTTCAAATAAGACCAAAAGGAGGCACCTCAAGTCAAGGAGAAGACTATTTAAGAAAATAAGTTCGACATGAAAAGAACTATCAAATATCCAAATGCTATAAGGTATGCCAATTCATTCAATGGTTATTGTTTTGTGTACAATTAGCTTGGTCATAGAAAAAGAGAGTGTAGAATACTCTCTAAGAATGAGTACTCATGGGACTTGGAAAGAGTCATAGCTCACATAATTTAAAATTTATGTGTAAATTAGTTTTCTATATTTTTCATGATGTATGACACATTTTAATATTCTATTATAACAAGGTAAAAATGTCATCAAGTCAAAAAAAGAGGTTTGAAGCCTTTAGAGTGATAGATAAAAGATAAATGAATGTTTAGAAACCAAAAATAATGAATATGAGTCATGATTAGTCTAAAATATCAAGTGGAATACTTGTGAAAGAGTATTCTTCAAATTTGAAAACAATTCAGGAATGCTTGTTGTTAGCCCACATTGATGATCAAATGGATGATGAAGAGATCAATCCTATAATGCAAATGAAGCCTAAAAGGGTATTGAAGGACATTCAGCTAAGTGAAATCATGGAGATCTAGGAATCTCTTAAACTTGTAATTTTTTAGTGCCCCATAAGAGGTGACTCTCTTAGGCTTCATGGAGGCACTATTCATACATCAAAAACATGATGAATTCTTGGTTTTAGGGGGAGCTATTCAGGCTTATGACTAAGTTTGTTCTACATTGAGAAGTGATATTTTTAATATAAGTCATCTAAAGGAGGTATGTTTATAGTAAAAATTATCATGTTGATTTAATATTTAATATTCCATGTGTTGATAGCCTATATCAAGAAGGTATAGCTCCATATGGATGTAATTTAGGACCCTTTGTCATTAATGTCAAAGGGGGAAAAAGTCTAAGAAGGGAAATTGACCAAACTAGGGGAGATGAGTGATTAATATGAATAATGTTTTACCATCAATGAGAAAGGGATTTTTTTGATATGTTTTGTCATTGATGTCAAGATAAAGGTGGATGTCATTAATGCCAAGGTCAAATTTGATGTCATCAATGTCAAAGTGCATCTAGTAAAGATGCATGTTGAAGTGGTATGTGACAAGGAATCCATGTGACAAGAGATAATTTGATGGAAACATATTATATCTCTATTGAGAGAAAATTTTAAGTAAAATTAATGATTCTTTTTAGGTCAAGGTCAAGGTAAGCATGTTTGAGAACTAATCTTTGAGTTCAAGGTGTCTTGAGAAGCTTAGTCATAACAAGCTTAGTTATTTCATGAGCATGTGCTTGGTAAGAATGAATATGTATGTGAAGAGGTATGATACTATCTAAGGATCATGAAAGGCATGAGATAAAAGTATAAAATAATCAAATAAGGTTTCAATAATAATTGTCAAGATTCAATAATCTTAGTAATGTCATTGGTCGTTGCATAAAGAGACCTTGTGAGAGGGTATGAATATGGTGGCTTGATGAGGTGGATATACACATGCATCAGTGTATGTTTTAGGATTATTTAAAATTTATAAGAAACATTATATCACTCATAATAGATTCAAGCTGCGTCTATAGCGGTAGAACATATAAAACTAGCATGTAACTAGACTAGTTCTAGACCCTTCCTGACCTAATAAGGTGGCATGAGATGTTTTCATGGCCTATGAAGGATGAAAAATAATTTTTTTATCATGTGATATGTTTATTTTTCATGTGAATTAGGTAGAAAGTTCATGGAAAGAGGCTTGAAGTTTAGTTTAAAGGTCTAATGTGGCTTGCAGGGTAAAAGACTAGAGAGCGAAGAGAGAGATGTTTGCTTAATGGGGTATCAGGATTAGCTTCCAAGGTAAGCATGGAAAAATTAGAATTTAAAAAGGTATATCATGTTTTTTTAGGTATTATTAACAAGTCTGACGTTAAAATTTCCAAGAAAAGGCATGGAATATGGTTTTGAGGTTTCATGTGTACATAGAATGAAGGTTTCTCAACCTGAAAAGAAATTTCACATAGTCATTAGCATGTGTAACCTCTAAATGAGAAAATAATACATTCATAGTATATGGGGAAGGTTAATAACTAAAATTTTCAATCATTATTTTCTATAATAAAGGCCTAATCTTTATTAATGATCATTAAGATTGTACGATGGTTTAAACCTCTCTAAAACCATATCTTTGATTGAATATGAAATATCTTGATGTAAATGGATTATAATTTATTTTATGACATATTTTTATGATTTTATCATGTATTGGACTCTCAAAGGTATCTACAAGTGTAATTTATTTATCATGGGAGTGAGTAAACCCTATAAAAAAGGCCCTCTTTCTTAGAAATTTATTGTAACATACAAAGTTGATTGAGTAAAAGTTGATAGATGGATGGAAATTAAATATTGAGCTTATATATTATGTACATGGTGTTTTATGATCAATTTATATAAATTTTATGTGGTAAATAGATCATTCAAGTTGACCTATTGCTAAAAGGCCTAGTTATGAAAATAGTGAGGAAAACCAAGCATAAGAGAGAATGAGATT
>JARHVA010001285.1:882500-960000 GCA_037957365.1 Torreya grandis | reverse complement strand
ATCATCATAAATGAAAATAATTTGATACAATAGTAATTAAAAAATAATAATCCCATTAATCTATGTTTAATAATCAAATCAAGTTTAGTGAGGAAATTAAGATGTAACACTTTGCACTGAAGACTACAACAAATAAGGTAATGAGACTTGGGTATTATTGGCATATCTTGTTCATGAATTCTCATACATGGGTAATGAGGTTTTCATAGGGAAATAAAATCTTGAAACCCTTCCTCTCAACCCTATACAATTAGATAACCCTTCATGCAATGGGGTCTTGAATTTATAAGTTAGTGCTTACATCCACTGATTACTTCACTAGATGGTTGGAGGAAATGACTCTCAAGGAGGCTAATGAAAGTTTATTCAATGACTTCTATGAAGGTTTAGTGACTAGATTTAGAGTCCCTTCCATAATAATTTCTGATAATGTGATGGATTTTAGTGGTGCAAGGATAATTTAGTGGGTTGTCAATCATGGCATCTATCTAAACACTTATTCTAATTTTTATCCTCAATGAAATGGATTGGTAGAGTTAACCAACAAAAATCTGATTAGAATCATTAAGAGGATATTGGAAAGCATTCAAATAACTTGGAATACCATGGTGAAGACAACATTATGGACTGATAGAATCACTCCCAAGAGGACAATTGGTAATTCACCCTACATGTATGTTAATGGGAGAGAGGCCAAGTTACCTATATCTCTTAAGTTACCATCCCTAGAGTCAACACATCAACTTAAGACAATGAAGACTGATCACATGGAAATAAGGTTCACAGAGCTAATAGAGTTAGAGGAAATAAAAATTCAAGATATACACACGATGGTGTACCATTAAGTTTAAGTAAAGTACACCTTTGATAGGAAAGTTATTTATAGAGCCTACCAAAAGGTTGACCTTGTGTTGAAGTGGGATGAAGATAGGGCCAAGCCTAGTAGACATATAAAGTCTAACATATTATGGAGTGGGACCTATATTATCACTAGATGAAAGCAACATAATACCTTTCAACTCTCAAAGGTTAATCAAGAAGAGCTAAACATCCTAGTTAATGGGATGAATTTGAAGTTTTTTTACTAAATATAATTTGTGGACTTGTATGTAATAGTTTAGATATTTATTTTCTTTAGATGATTTCACAAAAGTTTATTTGTTTGTTTTTATGTCTTCCTTCCTCCAAGTGCCTTTGGGCACATGTTTGTATGTGGTATGTGTTTTGGAAAGTTTTTATCAGTTTTAATTTATTTGAGAGGCTTTACCATAGTATTTTTTTATTTGGGTCTTGTTAAGAGGCTTTATATAGTTTAGTTGTCCATCACTCAAGTTGAGAATAAGTTGTAGGGTTATGTCTTTATATGTGAAAAGGTTTGATGTTTTTATAACTTCATGCCAAATGGATTGATTCAAGGATACTATATTCATGATTAATAACTAATAATCCCATAGAGGTCACCAATAATGTTGACCATGTTTTGTCACCATGAAAGAGAAATGTCTAATTCAAAAAGGGGATTCAAGATTGCTTTTAGGTTTTAAAAATTCACATGAAGTTCATCAAGAAATGACTAAGTCTTGGAATCAAAAAGTTTTCAATAAATATTATTCGTTAAGTCTTATTCAAAGAAGAGTTAGGGAAATTATTTATGGTAAAGGTTTATGAAAAAAATTCTGAAGGTTTGACAAAGTTATGAATATATTTTAGTATTTGGGAAAATTATTGGTGAAATTTATTTGGGAAGTTATAGAGGAAAATTTAGAATGTAGTATTATTTTTTCAAGTTCAAAGAATCCTTTCAAACACTTGTCCATTTTTTAATTTTTAAAATATATAGTCATTTCTTCAACTTTCTCCTTAGAACCACATGTCAATATTTTGTGGCCCTGGGCCTACTCAGAAAAATTATTTGGGACTTATTATTTTCATTTAAAATTTATCCAAAGAATCCATGACAATAAAGTGATAAAGTAAGTAGGGACTTGGGATGAAGCACATGGTGAAATCCCAATGACTCAGGGCCCTAGAACCATCCATGCATTTGAGTGAATCTATCAAAGTAGTGGGTTAGAAAAAATATTCCATGTGGCATTTACATACTTCATCATCAAAGGATGGCCCACCAACAAATTATTTTCTTCTTCAACACTTAGTAAATTTTTCAAGGATTTCACAAAGCCATGTGTCACTCTCCCAATAACACGTTATTCTATAAAAATTCTTTTAAGACTTAGTTGATTTTCAAAATTTTGTCTATGAAAACTTCATGTCAACAATCTCTTAGTTAACTAGGTTAGTGAGATGCTACCATGTAACACAATTTCATAGCTTTGAATCCCTATGGTGGCCAGTATGAGCATAGTAGGGAATCAATGTAGTGGAAGAGCAGAAAGAGGCCAGATAGTTGGAGAATGTGAAATTGGGGCTTGTAAAGTAAATCCAATTGCATAATAAAGGATTAGAACAAAGGAGTGAGAAGATGACACATGGATTATACCTACCACTAATTAATTTATTAGTGTCTACATTATTACTATCTAAGGAAAATTTGATGGCCCATTTTTTTGATTAAGGTGTCAAATCCATGAGATAACTATGTAACTGAATTGATTCATAATAATCAATCTTGGATTAGATTGATCTTTAAAAAAATGGCACAAATCAAAAAAAATGTATGGAAAATGATGAGAGGGAAATGGAATATGGATTAAATCATCATGGGAATAACTTAATCTAAAAGAAGATAGAGGAGAAGTTGTAGGCTAAGGTAACATCATATGTAGTTATACAGGCATGGCCATGGAAATATTGAGGAGTTTCCTAATTCCTCAAACCCCTTTCCTTGACCATGATTCAATCTATAATAGCCATGGTAGTGGGAAAGGGATAAATCAAAACTTGAGCTATAGATATTTTGCCTATTTAATTAGGCAAATAGATCATTGTAATCATCTTCAAAGCATGTACGGCAAAGACCTAACAAACTTGATACTTGTATATTTACCTCTGAGATAAATTCAAGTTAAGTTTTATTTTTTTCATCTTTAATATATTTTTTTGAGATTATTGATGAATGTTAGTAATAGTTGTTTTTATTTATTACATTCATCCTCTTAATGCATTTCTCTATATGAGTTAATTGTTTCTCTAAAGGTTGTATGATGTATGCCAAATGGTTTTAGAAAATCTAGAGTGTGAAAATGGCATTAGTGTCTTCTATTATACCTCTTGATCATTCACCTTGGTTCTAGTAGTTACCATAACCTTCATATTAAATGATCATGTAATAAAGGATATTTTAAGTTGTATAAATTAGGTTGTAATATTGTTATTTGATAGTGAAATTATAGGTAAGTAGAGGAGACTAATTTTGTTGCATCACTTCCTTGTTTTAGTTATTTTCTATCCCTTTTCCCTGTATTTTCATTATGTTATTCATTAAGTCTTAGGTAAATCATCAAGGGAGATATCCTTATCTAGAGATTCACTTCACCAACTAGGACACCCATAGTTTTGAAGTGATTACATGATATTACCTAATTAATAAGGCCTGAACAACCTTCTTAGGGTTGTAATTTAGAGTGATAACAAAACCTTAGACACATTTTTTACTATCACCTCATTATGGAGATAAAAATCATAAAATATGAGCATCGTTTGCTTAATAAATTTTAAATAAGGCCCAAAATGGATATTTTGTTGGAAAGGGAATGGATCTCCTCTATGAAATATAAGGGTTGAAGCTTGTCCTAAAAGGAATTTTATGCTAAAACTCAAACATGAATTTCATATTCACTACCCCAAAGGCTTAAAAAGATTATCCATCACTAATATTATATATAGTAGGTTCAATAACCTAAATTAAGTGCATATTGACAAATAAATCATTACTAGATTTAATAATGTATATGTAAATTATGAGCCAATTTTCATGGTGTTTGACTTTGTCCTCAAATGAATCCAAAGATGAATGACCTCAAGAAAAGGAAAAAATATGGTAAATAAAGATACTTACCTTTATATTCAATCTTATTATTCTTCTCCTTATCATTATCATTGAGGGGATCCTTCAATATGTCCATGTTATGGTTAGAAAATTTAATAAAAGAGTATTAGGGAGGAGATACCTTAAGCACTTTACCAAATTTTTGATTGACACATTCCTTGTCATAATGTCCCTTTATTTTATGATCTAATAGTCATTAGAAGGATCATATGATACTTAATATTATTTTTACCCTTACCATTATAATAATCCTTACTAATATATGAATTATCCTATAGGAAATATTTTTTTGCCTTTATTTTCTCATTAATAATTAGTGATTCCATTTTTAATTTCATTATAGATGAAATTAAAATGGTAGGATACCTTCTATTGACCAATTTTAACCCTCAAGGTCAAAATATCAACCCCTATAGGTGAAAACTTGAGTATCATGTTTTTCTAACCTTGTTCATAGATTTTCCTTTCTTTAATATCCTTTAGAAGGTATTCATGAAACTATTTAATATCATTTTTAAGGTAATTTTGGAGAAATTAAGGAAATGTCTTATATTGGTCTAGTCTTGTCATGGTGTAATGAAACTTGGTCAAATGGTGTCATTGGTTGTTAGGAGTTTTATAAAGTTATTTCATGCTTTAAGCACCTTATAATAACATTTCATGATGACTTAAATATTTTAGGGTTCATTTATGAACTTTAAGGTGGTGTTTTATAATAAAAAAGATGATTTTTGCTAACTCTGATGTGTGTCAAATTAAAAAAATGATATAAATATATACAAGACACTTTATAAGGATCTTGGAGTAGTTAAAAAATAGGTAAACATATCAAAAAGTTATATAAATTCATAATATTGAATTTTAGTGCTTTAGATGGGAGTTTGGGTAGTTGTACAAACTTGCAAACTCATCTTCTAGGTGGAAGTAATTTATCTATCTTTTAATATTCTACAAGTAATAATAAATCATGTAAATAAATTTAAATTCTAAAAATTTTAGAAAACTCTCTCTCCTCCATCACTCCATTCACAATCTTAAATGCCATTTTTAAGTGAATGTTATAGGTCATACAAGTAGAGTTTATTAGAGAGTTATTATGATGATGTCATGGTGTTGTCATAGAGGCATCTAGCTAATTAGATGAAGTGATTTGATAGCCTAAGTGACAATGATAAACTATGTAATGTTATTATTCTAGTGCGCTTTATGTATGGTTGGTAGATCTTCAATATTGACATGGCTAGAGAGAATCAGGGTTGAGTAGGTAATTTGAGCATGTGTAAGGGGTCATATAGGAATTCAAGAATGATTTGAGTGCTTATGTGAGGATATCATATGATCCAAATTTGAGATCATATGAGTAAGAATAGAAGAAGTTATTGAGGTGCAAAGTTTCCTTCCAATAATATTGAAAGGGTCTCAATACTTTGTCATTTATATACATGTTAAAGTTTGAGCAAGATAGATAGTGCACATTAATCTAAGAATTTAGGATGTATTAAGATAAGGATAGGTGCATGATGTTTAATGATTGATAAAAATTTAATGATAAGAAACTAATGATGAGTGGGCATTCATATAGATTGATCAAATGGTAAGCATTTATCATTAAAGACCTGGTTGATCCATAAAGATCTATGGAGTGTGTTGATTCAACATTTCAATATTGCATGAGATGAGGTTGAAGTGATTGAGGTTTAACATTTAGAATTTGTGGAATATGTGTTAAATATCTAATAAGATCAAAATTTTGTATTAAATATGAGATAAGAGGACACAAGATTCAAGCATTGTGTTCAAAGGTTAACTGTGAACATTTGAATTCAAATATTTGAATTTAACATAGAGAAAAGTCAAAGATCTATATTTTATCCATATATTTTGATAGAAGTTAAATTTGATCATGTAGTAAAAAATAAAGTGTAAGAGGACTCCATGGTGCATCTAATGAACCTAATTTTAATATTTGTTAATGTGTATAGTCAAAGATATTAATGTTCAAAATTAACTATGTTTGCCTTTGTTCTGCAAGTGACCTAAGAAGGATGTTTGAGTTCATTTTGATATTATTTGAATGTCTCATGATGAATTTTATATTTTTTAATGTTGTATACTCTATGAAGATTCTATGTGAAGATTTTAGAGGTGTGATAAATCAATATTAAGTATGAATAATGCCTTAGAAGTTGATTGTATGTTTGATAATGGTGTTCCTATGTAAAAGGTCTCTATTTAAATTGTTTGAGCATACGTAGAGGTGGGATAAGATGGTTTTGATCATTTGAGGATGTCAAAGTAGATATAAGGATTAGACCCATGTATTTGAAATATTTCACATGTTATTATTTTATTAGATGAAGTTCTAAAGGAGTGAATGAGTTCTAATGAGACTTATAAGGGCTACAAGGACCTTATTAAAAGGTGTAGTTACTTAAGGGTGACCCATAGGTGTTGTGGCTAAATTTTAAAGATTATATTGGTCTATGTATTCATGTGAGAGATTACTTAAGGGATAAGGCATGCCTAATGGTTTACCAAGGTGTTCATTATCAATAATGCTTTATAAATAATGGAACCAAAGATGATGCGTTCTAGAGACTTATGAGTGAGAGAATTGGAGAGAGGCTTGTGTGTGTTTTTTGTGGAGAAAAGAAGGGGTAGAGTGCCCTAAGGATGATTTATACAAAAGATCAGTTTTAGTTCTAGTTGTATGATCTATAGGTCATAATTCTATTTTCAAAATAGTGATATTATAGATTAAGTGTGAGTGAAGGTGAAGAGTGATAAGCAAAAGTCCATCATCAAGTGTTGAATATATCAATTCATAGGTGGATGTATTTATATATATTTTTTTGGAATCTCAACATTAAATTGGTTATAACCTCCTTACAAGCTAAAAATTGTTAAAAAGTATGGTTGTTGTTTCAACTCAATTAGACAGGTGTGACAACACCTTATGAGATTGTAGTCTAACTAAATAGGGATTATATTTCCTTGATCATTTTTAAATTTTATAAGTTAGTTCTTATTATTATAAGATAGTATTCAAATTGTATGTTCTACTGGGTTTTATTTCCCAAGAGGGTTTCCCATGTATGTCATGTGTTATGTGATTGATCTTGCATTGTCTCTCTTTCTCATTGCTATGAATGTTATATATGTTTCATGTATGATTGTGGTGGTTAATTAAGTATTTGTAAATATTAGAATTGAATTTATATTATTTGAACTCACTAATTCAACCTCCCTTTAATGATTGTCCCTCTAATAATTGTTATTACAGTAAGTCCTTTGGTAAAGGTTTAACAACTTGAAGGTGATCTAAAATATAATATATATAGTTATCAAGAAGGTTCCTCTACTAATAAATTACTAATGTTCAATAGATCCAATTATGATTTTTGGAATGTAGGGATGAGGACATATATTATATACTTAGGGTTTGATGTATGGCAATATTTTATGAATTTTTATGTTACTCGTATTACTCCACCATCTAGTTTTATAAACAAGAAGTTATTTGATAAAAATTCTAAGGTAATAAATATTATTAATTTTGGTCTTTTAGAGACTGAATATACCAATGTAATCCATTATACATCTACTAAATAAATATGAGACAAAATAAAGATCATTTTTTCAGGATATTCAAATGTCAATCTTGCTAAGTTATAAACTCACATAAGGAAATTTGAATGTCTCAAAATGAATGAATAAGATGTTATGGTATGCTTTTTGCAGAGAGTTGATGAGACTCTGAACATCATCAGAGGTCTTAGAGATAATATTTAAGAGGCTACTATATTCAAAAATGTATTATGGTATCTCTCTCTCTCAATTTTGATCCAAATGTATCTATTATAGAAGAGAGTCATAATCTTACTTAGTTAAAGATGGATCAATTGCATGGTACCCTTACTGCATATGAGATGAGAGTAAATGATGATATACCACCAAAGAAGGAAGTTACATTCAAGATAGAGATGAAGCCTAAGAAGAAGTTTCAAGGTAAAAAATACAAAGATGATGGCATATCTAATATTAATGAGGATGAACCAATTTCTTTTATTACTAGGAAATTAAACACTAGATTAGGGAAGTATAAGGGTAAACTACCCTTAAAATGTTTCAACTATGTAGATATAGGACATTTTGCTCAAAAGTACCCTCATAAGCATGAGAAGAAAGATGATAAAGAGCATTGTGAATGCCAAGATGATTAAAAGAAGACATACAAGAAGAAAGGATTCAAAATATATAATAACAAGAAGAGGTTATTCAAGAACGTGAAGAGTCTTTACACCAAAGAATATTGTAACTCATCAGATGAGAGTGAAGACAATTACTTAGAATATGATCATCAAGATTATTATCCTACTAAATATGAAGCCCTATTCATGACTAAGGAAGGAATTTTATCACATCATAAGGAGTATACTTGGAGTGATTCAGATTGTTGTCTCCCAAAAAATATCACTCATTTTTGGGACAACATTTGAACTATTTTGGTCTTACAGACCAAAATTGTCTCTTCCCTTTTAAAAATTTATCTTGGGCATTCAAATTCCTCATTTTTTAGGCTTAAATATATAGACTCTATAGGCTTAAATCTATGGACTCTATAGGCTTAAATCTACAAACTCTGTAGGCATGTTCATTTCCATAGGTTCAACGGTGGTTTCAATCAAAAGAATCAATTTTCAACACTTAGTCATTTTTTGAGATTGGTTCAGCACCTTGGTTAAATCAAAAATCTCCATCAGCAAGCATCTAAGCACAAAAAGAGGCTTAAACCATTAAACCATTGAACCAATTTGGTTCAAAGGTTTAATGGGTTTAAGGTTCAAAAGGTTCAACATCATTGGTAAGAGTTAAGCACTTTATCAAGGTTCAAAGTTCAATCACTTCAATTGGTTCATCGGCTTCAAAACACTTAGCCAAATCAAGGTGGTTTGATTCATTGAACCATTGAACCAGTAAACCACTTTGGTTCAAAGGTTCAATGGGTTCAAGGTTCAAAGGCAGGTTCAATCAAATGGTTTGTCAGTCAGTTCAAAACTTTTTTTGAACCATTGAACCAAAACTTGGTTCAACATCTTGGTTCAATGAAAAGGTTAAACATTTTGGTTCATCTTTCAGTTCAACATCAATTAGTTCAAACACATGGTTCAAAGGCAAGTTCAATGCATGGTTTAACCAAGTAGTTCACTCACTTGGTTCATCCGCTTGATTCATTTAGTCGGTTCATCAACTTGAACCATCAGCTTGAACCATTTTGGTTCAAAGCCTTGGTTCAACCGATTGGTTTAATGAAATGGTTTAACTATTGGTTCATCGCCAAATTTCAAAGGGGAAGTTTAATGCAAAAGGAAGCTTCCCAAAGGACAAGTGCCCTTGAGGAGGATACTTCATCGATAAAATCACCCTTCAAAAGGGTCATTGTCAAGGAAGCTAAAAGGTAATTCTTTCAAATTTTTATTTAAGGCATATAAAATTGGCTAAGACATAATTATTTCAGACTTTTGTCTGAAGGAATTCCTTCAAACAAAAAGTCTGAAAGAATTCAAGAAGTGAATGTGAGCAAAAAATCTGAAGACTTGTTCAAAGACTTGGTGAAACAAATTTTCACAAACTTTTTGTCTACAGGAATTTTCCCCAGAATTTTTGTCTACGAGAATTTTCCACAGGACAAATGTTCATAGGAATTTTCCCTAGGGAAAATACCTGTGGAGAAAACCTGAGGGATAGTCTGTAGGGGAAAATGTGGGAGACTCTTAAGGAAAAGGTCATTAAAGGACCTCGAAGGGCAGGTGCCCTTATGGTGGACTCTTGGTAGCCAAAGTAAAAGACATTTTCATGAAGTCTGAAAGAAGAATTTTAGTTACCCATATGAAGCAAGAAGCTTGAAGGCCATTTGAAGACCACCCAAAAGGTAGATACCTTTGCAGAGGGGGGGGGGCTCTTTCTGACCCAAGGTAGATCATTCATTAAGACCTAAAAGGGTAGATTCTTTCTAGAAAAGTGCCAAACAGAGAAGTTAAAGAAGGACCAAGGGGTGACGCGCCCAAAGACATCAAATTCAAGATAGTAAAATAGCCATTGAGAACACATTGATAGGCACGTGAATGTCAATTTTAAAGCCCATAAAATATATATTAATCCTTTGAATCTACAAATCTGAATACATTCATAGACTTCAAGGTCAAGACTAGTAGAAAGTGAGAAAGGAATAGAACAACAAACTAAATCCAAGACCTGATTCAATTAACCAAAAAAGGAGGAATGATGAAGGTAGGATCAGATCACCAGGTGGACATTAAAAGTTGTGAACTTTCAATAGCCTGACTTGTTTCTCTACATTGATAGAATCAAATGGGTAAAATGCCCCTAATTTATAGCTTGTCTTCCTAATAGTTCCCAATGCATCATGATGTATTATTTTTCCTGAGCCCTTCCTGAAATGGCCATACAAGGGACTCTCTTGTTATTGCAAAATGATCTCTTTTTTGACAATCAGAATGAAACTCTGCCTAAATTGAAAGGCATCATTGAGACTTTGTGCTCATTCTATTGATCATATTGTGTTATTGGAATAAGAAAGCAAGGGACTCTTTCAGACTTTGTGATGTGATATCTTTGTTGTTAAGGAGACTATTATTATGTCTTTTTCCTTGATATATTTTCTATCCATTAATTCAACAAGCAAGGTTAGTAAAATTATTCAGAAAGGTGTCTTGAAGAATCAACTATGGAGAGACTTTGTGCCCCCATAGTTGCCTTTAGTGTGTTTTCTTTTCATTTCTATGTAAAGGACTTTAGAATGACTTTGTGCCCTCATTGTCCTTTGTACTTTACTCTTGAGCAATTCAGGTGGATAATTTGTGTTGTATCTCAATTTGCTAGTTACTACGCCCTTAGTTACATTCTACTTTTACTTCCAGGAGTATTCTTGTGGCTGGCTGAATAGTTCTTTTGAAAGAAGAGGAGTGTTGTCTATCATTTCCCTTGAGTTTTTCCTTTGTTTTGCACACATCATCTTTGAAGAAAGAGAGATGGATGGCTTGTTCTACCCTTGAGTATTATTTTATGTTTATACATACATACATATATATAAATATAGCATTTCCATAAGGAACCTCCCCTTGATGAGAGGAGAGAGAAGTCTCCTTCTGATGTGGTAAACCTACACATTTGGATGACTAATCTTCCTACTTTGGTTGATCAGACCTATTTTGTTTACTAGTACATTGATCGACAAAATATTCAACTAATAATTTTTGGTGACTCCACTAGGGATATTGATATCCATTATCCATTTATAATCTATCCATTCACCTCCACACTAACTAAGAAAGAATGCACAATTTAAAGCCTCAAGCTTTAACTGAAGCAAGGTCAATTCTTTTCCATTTTTGTTTCACAATCTAGCAGATTCAAGGTATACACAAAGCCAAAGGGCTAAGGTATCGTTGACCTTATATTTGAGTTGGTATAGTAAAGTGATTTGAATCTATTTCCTTCACCATCTCGTCTCCAATGAACCAAGAGTTTTCCTCCTACTAAAGTCAGATCTCCATTGCTAGATGAAGTATCTATTTCTACTGTTGATAAAACTTTACCTATAGTTACCCCTCTGAGATTTGTTATCCCTCATTTTCATATTCCTATAATGGCAGTTCAAGGCCCTTGGGGTAATGCTTTTGGTCCTCTCAATATTACTCCACCTCTACATGAGCTTCCATGTAATTCAAGGAAGAACTTCCCCAAATTCTATGGTGATGGGAAAGTTCATCCTAATGAGCACATTACAGCCTTTAGCATAGCTTGTGGAGTAATCAGAGTAGAATTTGAAGATGTAGCAGTCAGGGTTTTTGTAGAGACATTACAAGGTGTTGCTACAGATTGGTTTTATCATCTACAAGCTTGATCTGTGACTAATTAGAATACCCTCAAAGCTAAGTTTGAATCTAGATTCAAACCTGTAGAAGATGCACATACACTTCTAGCTCAACTTACACAGATGAAGAAAGAGCCTCATGAGCCTATGATATATTTCATAGCTAAATTTGACAAACTAAGAAATAGAATCCCTGTAATTATTCAACCTACATCTGAGAATCTCAAATGCTTTTTCATTAATTCTTAGCTACCTGAAGTAAGTTTTCTCTTGAGATGTGTTGGTCAAATAGATCTTGCTACAACTCAAATTTTGGCCACTGAGGTAGAAGATGATCTCATCTTAGTAAGGAAGATAAGAAGAGATCTAGATAAAAATAAAGCTTCATCATCTTTTGAATATGCATCTACAGGCACCACACATCCAATGGTGTAGAAATTAGCAAATGAGTTGCTTGATCTCAAAAATCAAATGGCTCAAGGAATGTCTTCTGCTCTTTCATACAGAAGGACATTCCCAAATCAGTCTTATCAGGGCAATGCTACCAGGAGTCAAGGGCAATAAAATCACCTTCCTCCCCCACAAGGGAAACTTGCCCTGGAAGCTCCTCTAACCAATTCAGCAATGGGATATCTTGAAGAAGAATCAAAATTCTCTTATCAGCCTAAATTAAATCAAGAAAATTGCATTGATCTCTTTGAAGACAATCAAGAAGAATCAGCTGGCGACTCCCACATTGGTTTCCTAAATTACTAGGATGAACCTAAAAGCAAAGGAGAAGCTTCTGATGGATCATATGTAGTGTTTACTAGGTCTAAGAACCAATCAGTCTAACAAGCTGATAAAGGGAAGATAGAAGAGCAACCACAACCAGCAGTCACGATTGTTAAGTGTGGAACTCCTCTTCCTTTTCAATCAAAGGATCTAGTGACCATTCAAAATGTAAGTACATCAATTTCACATTCACCTTTTACTCCCATTTTGCAAATCAGCCCTCTTCTCATCCCTCCTAAAACCCAAAAGGTTGAAATGCTTCCCTTTGTTCTTAGTCCAGTTTAGCCATTTGACATAATTGATCATGTCAAAAAGACCAAAATACAAATGTCTGAATTTGAATACTTGCAGTCCAATCTTGATCAATTGGATAAGTTGGTCCAATGTATTAAGAACCAAACCATTCTTGTAGGGCAAAAAGCTAAAAAGATCATTCTTGATTCTCTAAAGAACACGCCTATTCCAAATAATCTGGTCATTACTCCTCCAGCTGCCCCTAAGAAAATAGAACCTTTCTATGTTTCCCTATTAATAAATGGTTATCATCTCAACAATTGCATCATTGATTCTGGGGCATCTAACAATGTCATGCTTGCTAAAGTAGCTGAGTCTCTTGGTCTCACATTGACTAAGACATTTGGGAGATGTTTCTCCATGGAGAACAAATAAGTACCATTGTTGGGGCAAATTAAAGATGCCCAATTCACATTGGCAGCCTTTCCAGATAAGAGAATCAGGATGACTGTCTTGGTGGCTGACGTTCCAGTAGCCTATGGAATTTTGCTTAGATGAAATTTCTGCAAGGACATGGGAGGAGAAATAAGCATGGACCTGTTTGAAGTTAGGATCCCTGTCTAAGGTGTGATGAAGAGATTGGTCCCTGAAAAGGAAGCAAAATACGTGGTCATCCAAACATCAACCCCTACAACACAAATTCTTTTTGAGTCTTCAGGCAGGAGTAATTATTTCTTTACCATAGAGGATGTCCATGATTTTATAGATGAAAGTCCTATAGCTGACAATATAGGAATTGATCCAAACAAGACTTCAAGAGAATTGGTAGAGTGTAGTAAAGAAGGATCTTCCATCTCTAATGAAGGGAAATATGATGGGAGATCAGCTTCTGATGATGATAGCAATTCTTCCACCAATGATGAAGTTGGAACTACGTTGATATCTATTCAAGGAGATATTCTTCCTTCATGTAAATTATAAGTCAGTAACACCAACAACACAATTGGATGTGAATCTTTGTTGCTCAAATTGAAGAGTGCTCAAGATGAAGAAGTCAAACTCCTTCACATCAAAGGAGATGCTAAGCTGGTAGTTTGTCAAGAGTTTGATGTGGACAATCCAATCATATGCTAGATTGAACTAGAAGAACAATCAATTACGGTAATGGACCATGTTGTTGTGAATCAAAATCAGGCAAAAGAACCCTTCACCAATAAAGCAAGGAGTTATGGTTTCTAATTTGAAGACCACATCCTACCTTGGAACAAAAAGAAGAAAAAGCCAAGGGGAAGACACAAAAAATTGGTTTCCTGGTGGAGAGCTCCATTCACCCGTCATCATTTCTAGGGGCAAAATGTCTTCTTGCTGGTTTATCAAAATAGAGCACTATTTTCACTGTCTCCCAAAAAGCAACATCTAAAATACTTCAATTCTTGAAGTATCAGATCATTCCATCTGTATATATGTATATTTGTATAGTTTTCAATTATATTTTGTTTTGTTTGTTTCCATTTTTGATGCCTTTAATTTCTAGGTAGCATGACTCCAAAACCTAATGGTACACATGAAGACATTGGAGATTTTGGATTCTACTCCTTTCAATTCCTTTTACAATTGACAGAAGTTCCCCGACTGGAGGCAGCTATTGTCCCCCAAAAAATATCACTCATTTTTGGGACAACATTTGAACTATTTTGGTCTTAAAGACCAAAATTGTCTCTTCCCTTTTAAAACTTTGCCTTGGGCATTCAAATTCCTCATTTTTCAGGCTTAAATCTACGGACTCTATAGGCTTAAATCTATGGACTCTGCAGGCTTAAATCTATGGACTTTGTAGGCAGGTTCATTTATATAGGTTTAATAGGTTCAATAGTGGTTTTAGTTAAAATAATTAGTTTTCAACACTTAGTCATTTTTTAGGATTGGTTCAACACCTTGGTTCAATCAAAAATCTCCATCAGCAAGCATCTAAGCACAAAAAGAGGCTTGAACCATTGAACCATTAAACCACTTTGGTTTAAAGGTTTAATGGATTCAAGGTTTAATAGGTTCAACATCATTGGCAAGAGTTAATCACTTCATCAAGGTTCAAAGTTCAATCGTTTCAATTAGTTCATCAGCTTCAAAACACTTAGCCAAATCAAGGCAATTTGAATCATTGAACTGTTGAACCATTAAACCACTTTGGTTCAAAGGTTCAATGGGTTCAAGGTTCAACAGTGAGTTCAATCAAATGGTTTGTTAGTTGGTTCAAAGCTTTGTTTGAATTGTTGAACCAAAACTTGGTTCAACGTCTTGGTTTAATGAAAAGGTTCAACATTTTGGATCATCTTTCAGTTCAATATCAATTGGTTCAATGGTTGGTTCAAACACATGGTTCAAAGGCAAGTTCAATGCATGGTTCAACCAAGTGGTTCACTCACTTGGTTCATCCACTTGATTCATTCAGTTGGTTCATTAGCTTGAACCATTTTGGTTTAAAGCCTTGGTTCAACCGATTGGTTTAACGAAATGGTTCAACTATTGGTTCATCACCAAAGTTCAAAGGGGTGGTTTAATGCAAAAGGAAGCTTCCCAAAGGACAATTTCCCTTGTGGAGGATACTTAATCGACAAAAGCACCCTTCAGAAGGGTCATTTTCAAGGAAGTTGAAAGGTAATTATTTTAGATTTTTGTTTAAGGTATTTAAAATTGGATAAGACATAATTCTTTCATACTTTTGTCTAAAGGAATTCCTTTAGAAAAAAAGTCTAAAAGAATTCAAGAAGTGAATGCAGGCAAAAAATTTGAAGACTTGTTCAAAGACTTGGTGGAACAAATTTCTGTGGAATTTTCATCTGCAGGAATTTTCCCTAAATTTTTTGTCTGCAAGAATTTTCCCTAGGGAAATTACCCACAAAGAAAACCTAAGGGATAGTTTGTAGGGGAAAATGTGGGAGACTCTTAAGGAAAAGGTCACCGAAGGACCCCAAAGGGCAGGTACCCTTGTGGGGGACTCTTGGCAGCCAAAGTAAAAGACATTTGCATGAAGTCTGAAAGAAGAATCTTAGTTACCCGTATGAAGCAAGAAGCCTAAAGGCCATTTGAAGACCACCCAAAAGGTAGATACCTTTGTATAGGGGGCTCTTTTTGACCCAAGGCAAATCATTCATTAAGACTTGAAAGGGCAGATTCTTTCTAGAAAAGTGCCAAACAAAGAAGTTGAAGAAGGATCAAGGGGTGATGCACTCGAAGACGTCAAATTAAAGACAGTGAACTAGCCATTGAGAACACATTGACGGGCACATGACTGTCAATTTTAAAGCCCATAAAATAGTTGTTAATCCTTTGAATCTACAGACCTGAATGCATTCACAGACTTTAAGGTCAAGACTACTAGAAAGTGAGAAAGGAACAAAACAACAAACTAAATCCAAGACCTGATTAAATTAACCAGAAAAGGAGGAATGATGAAGGTAGGATCAGATCGCTAGGTGGACATTGAATGTTGCAAACTTTCAATAGCATGACTTGTTTCTCTACATTGATACCACCAAATGGGTAAAATGCCCCTAATTTCCAACTTATCTTCCTAACAGTTCCCAACGCATCATGATGTATTACTATTCCTGATTCCTTCTTGAAATGGATATATAAGGGACTCTCTTGTTATTGTAAAAGGATCTCTTTTTTGACAATCAGAATGAAACTCTGCCCAAATTGAAAGGCATCATTGAGACTTTGTGCTCAGTCTATTGATCATATTGTGTTATTGGAATAAGAAAGCAAGGGCCTTTCTCAGACTTTGTGCTGTGATATCTTTGTTGTTAAGGAGACTATTCTTATGTCTTTTTCCTTGATATATTTTTTTCCATTAATTCAACAATCAAGATTAGTAAAATTAGTCAGAAAGGTGTCCTGAAGAATCAACTGTGGAGAGACTTTGTGCCCCCATAGTTGCCTTTAGTGTGTTTTCTTTTCATTTCTATGTAAAGGACTTTGGGATGACTTTGTGCCCTCATTGTCCTTCATACTTTACTCTTGAGAAATTTTAGTGGAGACTTTATTTTGTATCTCAATTTTCTAGTTACCACACCCTTAGTTACATTCTGCTTTTACTTCCAAGAGTATTCTTATGGCTGGCTGAATATTTCTTTTGAAAGAAGAGGAGTGTTGTCTATCATTTCCCTTGAGTTTTTCCTTTGTTTTGTACACATCATCTCTAAAGAAAGAGAGATGGATGGCTTGCTCTACCCTTGAGTATTATTTTATATTTATATGTATATATACCATTTCCATAGGGAACCTCCCCTTGATGAGAGGAGAGAGCAGTCTCCTTCTGATGTGGTAAACCTACACATTTGGATGACTAATCTTCCTACTTTGGCTGATCAGACCTATTTTGTTTACCAATACACTGATCAAAAAAATATTCAACCAACACAGATGATGATGAAGATGAGGTGGACTATAAGAATATATTAATGAATTATCTTAAATAATTAAGAAAATCAACAAGAAGATGAAATATAAACTCAAGTTCTATGAGGAGAAATTTAGTGTGTTTGAAGCAAGAATGATTGAATACGCTAAAGAGCATGAAGATATGATCAAACATCTTAGTTTTAAGTTGGAAATTCTATCTATAAGCCTAAAATGTAAAGAAGATGATTGTTTAAGGTATGTTTCTAAAAATGAGTCTTTGAAATATGAGTTATAAAATACAACTAGTAAGGTGAAGACATCTATGAGATTTTAAAAAAAATCATGTGATCTAGATAATATTTTGAGTGGTCAAAATCATGATAGTGATATAATTGGTCTTGGATATGAAAAAGAACAAAATAATGTAACTCAAGACAAGATGAAGACTAATGTAAACTAGGATAATCATAATTTGAAGACAAATCATTAGACAAAGAATGAATGTGCTATCAAAATGAAGACAAATCAGATTAGACATCCAAATGCTATGAGGTATGCAAGATTAAATGGATATTTTTATACATGTAATAAATTTGGTCATAGGGATAAAGAGTGAAAGAGACCTATTATAAATGAATTTTCATGGGACTATGATGAGAGTCATCAGTCAAAAGGTGTGAATAGAATCAGGTGCTTTAATTATCTTTATGTGGGACACTTTTCAAATATTTATCCACATAAGACTAGATAAGGTGGCTCCTCTTAAAAAAGGGGAGGTTGTTTTGTTTGTCATGAAATAGTACACATTGAAATTTTCTATCTAAATAAGGTAAGGAAAGATATGTTTCTTGTAAAATGTATGGTGGATACAATTATGAATAGAGAGTTCACATTACCAGGTTGTGTAAGAAAAATATTGTAGGTCAGAATATGTTTAATTAGGCTCCTAGAGTGAAAGATAAAAGGCATGGTAAAACATGGAAGCCAAAGGTGATAAGTGTGAGTCATGATGAGACTATAGGTCTAGGTAATATATTTTCTATGGTGGAGAATGATTTTGAAGTTGAAGAGCTCTAAGAAGTCTCATTATCTACTCATGTTGATAATGAAGAGACTAAGCTTAAGGAGAATACCAAGGTACTAGTTGAGCTTAGTTCTAAGGTAAGTATGGATCCAAGTGAACATGTTGATGTTATTGAGAAAGATTCATGAAAACAACATCAATTGACTATACCTAGTGATGAGGATTCACGCTGTAAAGAAGATTATTCAGATGAAAAGGTATGCCATAAACCTATGTTGTCTCCATGTATTGATAATAAAATAATATAAAAAAAGGAGAATTGTTTATTATCTAAGGAAGTTATTTCTATAAATACAAATAAGAAGAAGAAGAAGGTTTATAAGTATTAATTGAGTAAGGAGGAGAA
Source organism: Torreya grandis (assembly GCA_037957365.1). Taxonomy (NCBI): domain Eukaryota; kingdom Viridiplantae; phylum Streptophyta; class Pinopsida; order Cupressales; family Taxaceae; genus Torreya; species Torreya grandis. The sequence goes on along the minus strand of JARHVA010001285.1, from coordinate 941,252 downwards.
TGAATATGAGGAATTATTTTTGTTTTAGAGAATTGAGGTATAAAGGGTGTCTCTATCTATGATTATTAAGAGACTCATTTTAGTGGAGAATCATGTTTTAGTACTCAAGATGATAATGACAATAAGATAAGGTCTTTGGTTAAGGGGGAGTAATAAGTTCATGAACCCATTTTAGAGGTTTTTGAAGGAGTTGTAGTAAAAAGTAAGGATGGGTGGTTCTAGGTGGCTTAATGAGATTGATAAAAAATGTGAAGAATTTTTTAGTGCTTATAAATGTCTATGCACTTATTTTTGGTGTGATACAAGTGTCTTTGACGTCTGAAGTTATGTATGTGCCAATTGAATATTTTTGAGTGATCTCAATTTTCTTAGTTTTTGGCTTAAGGGCAAGCAAGCCTAAAATGGGTTTTAGGATGTATGGGTTTCCAAAGGTATAGAATCTTAAACATTTGTTTAGAAGTGTGTGATGGGTGTCTACAGGTGTGCAATAGGTTTCAAAGGTGAGTGTTGACCAAAAGGAGGTTTGTTGAATTTGTTTGTTTTGAGTTTCTAGGGTTTTGGTCTCTGATAAAAAAGTGTTTTTCCTTGTAAGTTAAGAATTTAGGTTTCCTAATTTTTTAAATGGTACAAATGGGTGGTAAAATCAAGATTCATATATATTTGAATGTTTTTTGTTCTCTAGTTATTTTTGTTTTTTATCAATATGGAGGGATAATTAACTAGTAGGTTTATGCAAGAAGTATGTTGTAGAAGATGATCTTGGTGATGAAAATTGGTGTGCTTGAGGGGGCATATGATTTTTATCTATGTATTAATTTTTGTCTTGAAGATGTGTCTACTGAAAGATGTGTGCTTTCAAGTTTCAGGTTGGGCTACAAGGAGGCTAGACAAGCCTAGTTTGAATAAGAGTGTCTTTTCATAAAACTATCTAAAAGGGAAAGACATGATTATTTAAAGGTGAGTTATCAAGTTATTTTAGTGCATGTTTCCTATTTTTATGAGTGGCATGAAGTTATTTTGGTGTTCTTATGGTAGTTTGAGAGAGAAGGCTAGTAAGTCTGTATGTTGGTTGTTCATGGTGTGTGGAGATCTAAAGATGCTCAGAAGGATCAATTACTTAAAAATATTAAGGGGAACACCTATCATATGTTTATTGGTTAGTTTCATTATATTTTAGTGTTTTTTGTGTTCTTTCTTCATTTTTTACAGTGTTTGGTTGAAGGGAGTATTGGCATGGAGAAAGAAGAAGTTTGTCAAGGTAAGAAGAAGTAGGCTCAATGTAAGGGGAGTTTGTATCATATTTAAAACATGACCCTTTCATATTTGATACTTTTATTATCTCATCAAGATCAGTTGGTGAAAATTTTATCATTGTGTCAAAGGGGGAGAAAGTTCGTGTTGTGGGAGTACTTGAAGAGAGAGAAGGTGAGTTGTATAATGATTTATATGACATTTTTTAACATCAATAACAAAGGGGGAGATTTTTGGAGAGTTTTCATGATGATGTCATGGTATTTTCATGGAGGTGTCTTATTAATTTGATGAAGTGCTTTAATTTTCTAAGTGATAATGACAAAGTTTGTAATGTGTTTGTTCTAATGTGATTTATGTATGGTTGGTTGATTGTTAGTATTGACATGGATAAAGAGGATCAAGGATGAGTATGGTGATTTTTAAATGTGATATGGGTCCTATATGAAGTCAATAATTATTTGTGTGATTATGTGCATAATTTTAATTCATCTTATTGATCATAGTTTTCATCTAGATACTTTAGGTCCAATGGTAGAAAATTTGAGTAGGCAATTTGTTGGTGTCTCTATTACCACATGGGAAGGAGTCAAGGGGAGTAGGTCTTATGGTTTTGATCATAGTATTACCTAGTATTTTTGAACTATATCTCAAATCATGGATCAAAGTGATGTCAAATATGAGGGTGAAAAGTTGGCTTCTCAGTTAGAATTCATTATTTTCCCATACTTAGCCAAATTTACAATAAGGCCAAAAAAAGCTGAGTAAGCATGTTGATGAGATTAGAATTCACATGCATGGAAGTGTTAGGAAAAAATATCATATGGGTTTGTTCATTTTTGTGCCTAGTTTATTTTCACCAAATTTTAAATCATGCAATGTAGCACATAAAAATATATGCATATGCAAAGTTGGGTTCCTAGGTAGTTTGACTGTGTTTTCCCATAGTTAAAATTTGCAATATGGCAAGAAGAGCCGAGTGAAAATTTTGATGGTGGCATATATTTCACATGTGAAATTTCAAAGATAAATTTATCATATGGTTTTTTTAGTTTTGATCATAGATGATTTTTTCAAAATTTGAGATCATATGTTGAAGCATAGAAAAAGTTAGGCAAGAGTAAAGTTGGTCTCCCAGAAAAAATTTGGCATAGTTGGCTTTATGAAAAAAAAATTGAGAAGGAATATCAATTAAATTATATATTTCATTCATGAAGGCTTTAAGATCATTGTTTCACATGGTTATATTCTCCTATGTGAGGAGATCATCTAGTACAGATTTGATATCATGCCAATAAGTGCATAAGAAGTTATTGAGGTGCAAAGTTGGCCTTCCAAGCATATTGAAAGGGTATCCATAGTCATTTATGAACATTTTAAAGTTAAATAAATATTTATGGTACATATTTCTCCATAAATTTAGGATGTAGTAAAATGAGTATAAGTGCATGATGTTTAACAACTGAGAAAAGTTATAGGATAAGGATCCAACAATGAGAGAGCATTCATACAAATTGATCAAATAGTGAATGTTGATAATTAAAGCCCTGATTGATCTATAGAGATTGATGAAGTTCATTGAGTCAACATTTGAAGATTACATGAGATGAGGTCAAAGTGACTAAGATTTAACATATAGCATTAGAATATTATATGTTAAAGATCAAACAATATCGATGATGTATATTTGATCTGAGCTGAGAGGACATAAGATTCGAGCATTGTGTTTGAAGTTTAACTATGATCATTTGAATTCAAATATTTGAATTTAACATGGGAAAATTGATAACTCTATATTTTGTCCATATCTTTCAATAGAATTCAAATTTTATCATGGCGTAAAAAACCAAGTGGAATAGGAATTCATGATCCATCTAATGAACCTAATTTAAAGATATGGAAGTGTGTAGAATCAAATTAATTAATTTTTAAAGTTGACTATGTGTTTTTTTTTTTTGTAAGTGACCTGAGAAGGATGTTTGAGCTTGTTTTGATTTTGTTTTCATGTCTCATGATCAATTTACTATTTGGAATTGTTGTAGACTACATGAGGATACTTTGTGGGTATTTTGGAGGTGTGATCAATCTATCAAGAGTATGAACAATGATTAATAAGTTTATTGTATGTTCAATAATGGTGTTCCTATGTATAAGGTCTATGTTTGAGCTATTTGAGCATACATAGAGGTGAGATAAGATGATTTTGATCATTGAAGATGTCAAATTGGACACAAGGAATGGACCCATGTATTTAAAGTGATATTGTGTTCTTATTTCATTCTATGAAGTGATAAATGAGTGAATGGGTTCACATGAAACCTATAAGGGCTACAAGTGCCTTATTAAAAGGTGTATTTCCTCAAGGATGACCCATAGGTGTTGTGTTTGACCTATGAAGATTGTATTGAGCTATGTCTTCATGTGAAGGATGCCTTAAGGGTTAAGGAATGCCTAATGGCCAACCAAGGTGTTGATTATCAAGCAAGATCTATAAATAGTGGAACTAAAGATTATGGGTTCTAGAGACTTGTGAGTGAGATAATTAGAGAGAGATTGATGTGTGTGTGTGTGTTTTGGAGAGAAGAAAGGGTAGAGTTACTTAAAGATGATTTGAAAATTAGATCAATTTGAGGACTATTTGTATGACCTTTAAGTCATAATTATATTGGAAGAATAGTGATCTCTTGCATATTGAGTGTGAGTCAAGGTGAAGAGTGATAGGCAAAGGTCCATTATCAGGTGTTGAAGATATCATTTCATAGCTAGATGTGTTCATAGGTGTTATTTTGTAATCTCAACATCTAATGTGGTGAATCCTCCTTGTAAGGTAAAACTTTTTAAAATCTTTGGTTGTTATTGTAGCTCAGCTAGATAGGTATGGAAACACCTTGTGGGATTGTAATCTCACTAAATAGGGATTGTAGTTCTTTGATCATTTGTAGATGGTCTAGATTGGATCTTTTTATTATAAGAAATTAGTCTAATTATAGCTTCCAATGGGTTTTATTCCCTAAGAGGGTTTCCCATGTATGTCATGTGTTATGTGATTGATCTTACATTATCTATCTTACTCATTTATATGAATGTTGTCTATGATTCATGTATGCTTGTGGTAGCTGATTAGGTATTTATAAAGATCAAATTTGAAGTTATATTATTTGGGATCACTAATTCACCCCCTCTCAATGATTATACCTATAATAGATTTGTATGCTAATATTTTTACCAAATTTTGGGAACCTTATGTTATTATAATTAGTGTATTTTTATATTTTATTGATCTCCTTATATTTTTATAAAATTGCTAAGGAGATAAGGTGCTTTTTTAGGCTAAAATACTTGTAGGCTAAGTTTTGTACAATTCCCATGCAAGTGTGAAATCATTGTTTTCATAAAATTAATTATAAAATATCTTCAGAGGTATAAATAACCTTATTACACCTTCATCCACCATATCAACATGTGTGGGAAGCCATTTGACAAGGAAGGTTACTCTCTTGCATAGTCTAGAAGTTAAATGTCATGATCTCTATTTTCTCTAGGGTTTAAAACATTTAAAAGTGTAAAATGAAGGTATTTATTCATGTTTTCATTATCCTCAATGTAATTTAAACTTTTAAAAACACTCTCCATGTTAATCCCAACACCATTTTCTTTAATCAATTCACAATAAACCTCATTTGATGAGCACGTGTGAAGATTGTTACATAAGGATTTTTGTAAAGATTTTTTACTAAATTTTTTACTAGAATCAAGATAATTTAGAGGGGGTTGAATTATTCTTCAAAAAAATTCATTAAATTTAACTTAACCATACATGAATCATTCTAACAAGTATGTACATCTTAGTAAGCATAAGCATCAAATCATAAGAGCATGAAACACATGAACATAACATATACATGAGAAACCCCATAAGGTAATAAAACTCACCAATGAATCAAATGGATTTTATTCCTATAATATAAACATCAATCTTTAGTGAAGTTCTAACTTCACATGGAGCACTAACCCCAACTAGCTCAACACCAACTTAGCTAGGCTTTTAGTAAGCACCCACTTGCAAGGAGGCAATAACCCCCTAGATGACTTAGCACCAACTTAGCCATCTCATTTTTTGATCACCTTTATAAACCCTTGTTTATTATATAACATATTATGATAAACTCCTTCATCTCTTCACTCTCTTCAGTCTCTCTCAAACTGACCTTTATCCTTCTTCTCTCAACTGGCCCACTTCATGGCTTGATTAGGTCTTCTAACCTTGATATTCATATAAATAAATTTTTTTAGATATTAATGACATTTATATTATGGATAGTATGATTTAATTATTCTCACCAATGATATATATTATTCACTTGTCCTCTTATGCTCTCCCTCTCTAAGCACACACATAATATGCCTAAACTGCATTACTTTTATACAAGTCACTTGATTATATCCTTATTACTAAACTACATATTCAAATCATTTAGGTTGGTCATGAATAGGTATTATAATATTAAAATAAAATTCCTTAACCATGAATCAATCAATATAATAAGTCATACATAATTTAAGTATCCCTTGCTTCTCTTTTAGGCTTATGGAGACCTAATAGGTCTTGTTAACAACACATTACCCTTTGATCTTTATTTAATAATATATAAACATCTCACATAAAATGAAACCATAATACACCACTTTAATATTCCTTAAACAACTTCAATTTATGTCTATAACACATTTTAGGTCCAATCACCACTTGAACCCTTACTAAAATCATTGCATATACAAAGTATGTGCATATACAAAAAATCTGACTTAAACAACTGAGGCATATAATCAATTTTTTAAAAAACCATGGAAAAAAATTATATATTAAAAAACCTCATGACCTCAGGGTCATAAAAAAAATCATTTGATGCTTTAACATTGGATAAATAGGCTTAGATACTTCTCTACAAGATGTTTACTTAGAATTATTAACTGACTCCAAAACATAGTCAAGGAAATATGAGCATATGACACATGATTGAATATATTCAAGGGATTTCAATACATAAACAAGATATTATAACATACTTAAATAAACCTCAACCAATAATATCATGAAATATAATGAAAACTATTGGTCTTATAGACCAATATGCTAACCTTCACTCTCATAGACACTACTCAGCTAGATATGACATTTTGGCTTCCATATTCCAACCTCTTATACTAACTTCCAAGATTATAAAAAACATGTATATATAATTTAATACCCAAAAAAATCATCATGCATTCCAATACATCAATCTTTCATGAAAACATAACAAAAATCATCTTCTCACTTCTATCTAATTTCCTTGCTATCTGCACCACTAGGTTTGTTAGTGACTGGCTAACTTGGATCATCAACTTTGCACACCTGATATGTGGAACTTGTATATAAACCTTTATGAAAAAAAATATAAGTATCACACTTTGATCTTCATCCACTCATCAAATTTTACTTGGTCAATTCTATTTGCTACAATAAACATCTGAAAGATAAGCACTTTCCTACAAGGTCTACTCATTCACCTTAGAATCCAACCATGCCTAGATATGATTGTGAGAGTTGAATTAAATCCTATAATTAATTTTTTCACCATATAAATTTTTTATGATCTCTTTAGAACAAGATCCTCAATATTGGGTCCTTGTTATAGTTTTATGAGGGTTTAGACCATCTTCTAGTTTTAACGATCATTTATAAAACTTAGCTCCTATTTTCATAAACAAATTATTGTAAATTTGAGATATAACCCTTCCTAATATACCATTAATATCTTAGGTTATCATTCACATGATGTACATACCAATGAGAAACAAGAAAACATTCTCAAGTAGACCATTCTTTATTTTGTACATTTGACAAACCTTAAAACACTTTTTCAAGCCTTTTATTACAAGCCTCAATATAAAAATTTATATACATACTTAAAAAAACTTTAATCAACTTTGTTAATGTTCACATGCTCAATCATGTCATGAAAACTAATCATGTTACCTCATCTAGCTACCATATCTCTACTTGTTTCCTAAGCCTTGACTTGAAATGCTTATTAGTCCTTGAATCTGACCTTCTAGCCACCATGTAGGCTTTACCTTGAAAATCACCTATGTTCCAATTCCACCTTTTTATGCTCAAAAAACCTCATACACTCACTCTTCTTTTTAACTTCAATAGAACTTCTTCAGAGCTACTTACCAATATTTGGATCTCAATTGGGATCTTCATATCAACTTTGGAGTTGCATATATAGTTCTTTAGAGATGACCTTATAATAATTTTATAGGTCCTCATATATATATATATATATATATATATATATATATATATATATCTGACCTTATAATAATTTTATAGGTCCTCAAAACCCTGTGTACAAATTTAAACAATCTCTATAATGCTTAGACACTATTGAGTGTTATTTAGAGAATTATCATCTTCATAACTCATTCAAATCATCTTTGGAGTTGCTTAAATAGATCTTTAGATCATACTAATTATTATTTAGAGCTCACTCATCATTATGCCACCTTCAAATACCATATCATAAGGTCTAGACAAATCATTACAAGATGATTTACATTTGTTATACCAACCTATACTCACTCATGTTACTTGTCAATGATCTTCAAAGATATTAATATCATTATTTAGATAGTAATTTTAAATTATTACTCTTCATATTGAAACAACTCTCATTATGATATAAATATAAATCATCATACACATACATCTTATGCTTACTTGACTAAGCATCTTTACAAGAACCTTTTACACTAAATAACATTATATTGACATCAATGAAATAACCATGCATCTTCATAATAAATTTTGACATCAATGACAACATTAAATATTAGAGCTCAACACTCAAATACAATGATCAAAAATATCTCCCTTAATCAATTATAATGTTCAATAATCTCCCCCTTTGGCATTGATGGTAAACATATTCATAAAACTCTATCAGCCACTTCTTGATGACAATCACATATTAGACTTGGTTCTTGCCTTTTCTTTCTCCCTTTTTGATCTTTCCATTTTTCTTGTATTTTATGATATTTATCCCTTTTATTAAATTTTCCAATCTTTCTTTTCTTTTAAATTAATGACAAAGGTCTTCCAAAACTATCATCTCTATTAGAATGAACTCAGATTACAAGACCACTTCAACATAGATCAAGATTAGTCAACAATCTAAATAGTTCCCCCTCAAACCAAGTAACCACCATGATTATTTTAGTAGCTCAAATATCATCTACAAAAACTAAAATCATACTCTTATCCCTATGAGCTAGAATTATCTTTCAAAAACACTAGATGACACACAATCTTTAGAAACTATGGCAACCACTTATGATAACCATTCTCAGAAACATCTCAATCTAGTCACTCTCCTAATTGATTCATAAAAATATTAATAAATAGATTCTATGGATAATATCAAACATAATATCTCCTTGTCTCTATGCATATCAGAAAACAATCATTTTCTTGATAAATAAAATAGAGCTACCAATCTCCCCTTAGACCAAGCGTATCTTATTTTATAATAAATATGAACTCAAGCTCACATACCTTTCTTAACATGGATGAAAAATAGAAAATTATTAACCATACACGAGGCTATCCCATAATAGATACCAAAAGTAGAAATAGGGACTCCCCTTTGTTTTCATATATCTATATCAATTACTCATAATAAATAGATCTCAAAAACTTACCTCTTATATATAAATTTTCTAATATTTGGATTCAAATACCTAATAAAAACCTTATATATCTCATCATGTTACCTTATAAACTTCAAACCACATAGTTATCAACACAAGAATGGATAATATCCATCTTCATCTCTTTGATTGCAACATATATAACCTATAATCTTCTCAAAATAAAACTTTGTCAGCTACACCCACATGTTTCTAATGATAGAAGAATGTCTCCATGAAGTTTAATAGATCCACTCCTTTTTTATAAGGAATTAAAGTAATATGAACTCAAGAGATTACCAGATCTCTATATATTTACAAGATTTAATATTCTTCAACATTATTTTTGGCTTTATTGTCAACTTAGGCTTGACCTTTGAGCTGACCTTTTCATCATCCACCTTGTCATCTTTATTATTTTCTTTGACTACCTTGCCAACACATGCAAATAACAAGTGTTCTTGGAATTCCTTAAATTCTAATTTAAGATGTACAAAATCAAACATTCCACCTTAGTTTATGAGTTAATCATGATTCACCTTATCACCCTTCTTATCCTTAATCAACTCTTCATTCTTACTACTTTAAACAATCATATAAGAAATAATACCTCTTTTCTCTCTTGGTATGTGACTTGAGAAACCACAATCTATACTCTAAAATTTCATATAACCTTATTATTTAGTCTTTTGTTCCATATTTACCTTATCTATAGAGTCTGATTTCTTGATCCATTTCTTAGTGGCATGACTATGAACCTTCTTGTCTTGACTGGATGACCTTCTAACTCTATTAGGATAGAATATTTTAATATGTCCTACATTATGATAGTTGTAACAAACCACCTTATACATACCATTTGATTGATGAGGACTATGATCTCCCTTTGAACAATTTCTTCTCCTTCCATAGTTTTATGAGTACTCATTCTTAGAGGATCTTATGCATTCTCTTATTCCATAATTAAACTGATGACATGTAAAATAATAAGCATTAAAAATTATCATACCTTGTAGAATTGGGATATCTAATAAGTATTTTCATGTTGACCTTCTTGTCTTAAACAGTCTTCTTTTCAACTTGAGGTGCCTTCTTTTAGTCTTATTTGAATCTAAGACTTGTCTTATCACTTGTAGACTTTTGACTGCTTAAAATATCATATAGATCCTTAGTACTCTTTTCAAATTTCATAAATCTCTTCACCTTGCTAGATAATTGATCCAATCTATATTTCATAGATTCTATTTCAATTTCACATCTATGAAAATCTTCCTCTTTACCCTTTAGGCTTGTTACCAATATCTCTATCTGGGTTTCAAATTATTGGATGATTTATTCATGCTCCTTAGAAGTGTTTCTCATCCTTTCCATAAATAATCCATTTTGATCCTCATATTCCTAAACTAATGACTTCAATTTATTGTTCTTATTTTTTATAAGCTTCAACTCCTTTAGGGCACTCATTAGATCTACTTTAATATTCACTTCATATTCTTCACTATCATAGTATACTTCATATAATTCTACATTAATCAAAAGGCCTTTACCATTTAAACAATCCTCATTATCTGATTATATGCCTATGAGAAAAGTTTCATTATTGTCATGTTTAGATTCATTCTTCTCATCATCATTGTCAGATGTATCTGAATCAATTACATCTAATGAACTTTCCTCTTTATTTTAGAAGCTTTTATTATTCTTGAATGATCCTTTTTTTCCTTCATTTTTCTTGAAATAACTATTATTCTTATTAGACTTATATGCCTTTATATCATCTCCATGATATTAATCATGTTGTTAATTATTCTTAGATTTATCCTTGTTAGGACATCTAGTTGAAAACTAACCAATATTGTCATAGCTAAAACATTTGAAGGGTAACTTACCCTTGTCTTTCCTGAGCGAAACCTCAACTTCATAAAAAACATAGTTATGCATTAATCATCATAAATATATGAACATACCTCATTTTTGACCTTCTTGACCTTTGAATTCTTTTCAACCGTGAAAGTTTCTTCTTTTTTGAGAGGTTTTCCTTCATTTTTTCTCATAGGTAGTGAAGATGCCATGAAGCCCATCCACATCTATCTTATCCAATATTTCATATCTTCTACTATAGACACCTTAGAATCAAATTTAGGAGTTATTAATCTCAATATATTTTTAACAATTGTAGACTCTTATAATAATCAACCCTAAATAGTTAAGATACAATAGTTTAATCTTCATTCATCCTTAGGATTTCAAATTATCTTCTATGGGTCTGCAACTTGGCCATCTTCACCTTGGTGTCTCTTTCACAAATTAAATTCAATTTTTCATAGATGTATTTTTTTGAAATACAATTCATAAATTTAACTAGCTATACCTTTGATAGTCCACACCGAATGGCATTCATTGCCTTGGAGTTATTTTCACTAACCTTTTTGCCTACTACATTTATTGGTGAAATTAGAGGTGAAATATACCCATATATAAATAACTAAAAAATATAATGTATCTTGACATTAGATATGTCTTCATTATTAAATTCTGAAATTCATATTTATATTTATTGAATAATGGAGCCTTACTGGTAAAGAAACCACCTTGAGATTGCTAACTAGTCATCCTTGCTTCTTAAGATCTCTTTTAGGCTATCAATCCTATTCCAAAGGACTTGGTCTGATATAAATTATTGTAAATAATATTAATGATATGGGTGTGAATTATTATTTAAAATTTTCACTCAATTACACTTAACCATACATAAATCATTCTAACAAGCAAGTACATCTTAGCAAGCATAAACATCAAATCATAAGAGCATAAAACACATAAAAATAACATATATGTGGGAAAAAATCTAGGATAATAAAACCTTATGATCAATAAAATGGACTATGGTACCATAATAAAAACATAAATATGTATTTAAACACCAACTTCACATGGAACACCAACCCCAACTAGCTTAACACCAACTCAGCTAGGCTCTTAGCAAACACCCACTTGCAAGGAGGCACCAACCCCCTAAATAAATTAGTGTCAATTCATCCACCTTATTTTTTGATAAACTTAGAAAAACATTTTAAATTATATAATATATGATTATCTACTCATTTATCTCTCCACTCTCTTCAGTCTCTCTCAAATTGGACTTTAGCCTTCTTTGCTCAACTAGCCCTCTTCATGGATTGATTAGGTATTCTAACCTTGATATTCATATGAAAAACATTTATTAGATATTCATGAAATTTATCTAATGGTCTTAATTACCTCTTTATTCTCATAAATTATATATATCATTCACTTATCCTCTTTTGCTCCCCTTTTCTAAGCACACACATAATAGACATAAATTGCATTGCATTTATACAAATCACTTGATCATATCCTTCTTAGTCGGATACATATTCAAATCACTTAGGTTGGAAATGAATATTTTTTTATCATATTAAAATAACATTCCTTAATAATTAACTCATCAATACAATAGGTTGGCCATACTTCAATTAGCCCATACTTCAATTAGACCTTATGGAGACCTAATAGGTCTTGTTAACAACATATTACCCTTTGATATTTATTTAAGCATATATAAACATAAAACATGGAAGTAAAACATATAATACATTAAAATATACCTTATACAACGTTACTTTAGGTCTATAACACATTTTAGGTCCAATCACCACTTAAACCCTTATTCAAATCATTGCATATAAAAGGCTTGTGCATATATATAAAATCTATCTTAAATAACTGAGGTATATAATATATTTTTAAAAATAAACATGGAAATAAATTAAATAATAAAAAACATCATGACCTTAGGATAATAACAAAATTCATCTGATTCTTAAACTTAGGGTAAATAGGCTCAAGTAATTATCTACAAGATGTTCACTTAGAACTACCAACTATCTCCAAAACACAGTCAAGAAAATATGAACATATGACACATGATTGAATATATTAAAGGGATTTAAAATAATTAATAGGATATTATATCATCCTTATAATAACCTTAATAAATCATATCATGATTTTTAATAAAAACTATTGATATTACAAACTAATCTCCTAACCTTCTCTCTCACAAACTCTACTCATCCAGATAAACCATTTTGGCTTCCATGTTCTAATATCTTATACTAAATTAAAATATTTTGAAAATAATGAATATATATTTAAATACCCAAAAAAAAAAAAATCATGTATTTCAATGTATCACTCTTTCATGAAAACACATCAATAATAATCTTCTCAATTCTATTTGATTTCCTTACTATTTGCACCACTAAGCTTGTTAGCAATTGACCAACTTGTATCATCAAATTTTAACACCTAAGATATCAAACCTATCTAGAAACATTTATGAAAAAAAATTTAAAAGTATCACACTTTTATCTTCATCCACTTATAAACTTTTACTTGTTCAACTCTATTTTTTATAACAAATCTTCAAAACACAAACACTTTGTTGTAGGGTCTACTCACTCACCTTATAAACTAATCACACTTGGAAATTCTTTGGAAAATTAAATTCAACCTCCAATCACTTGTATAATCATATAAAACCATTATTATCTCTTTATAACAAGATCTTCAATATCAGGTCCTTGATAGGGTATTATGAGGATTTGGACCATCTTCTAGTGTTAACAATCATTCATAAAACTTAGCTCCTCTTTTTAGAACCAATGCTTGGAAATTTGAGATATAACCCTTACTCATATACCATGAATATATTAGGTTATCATATAGATGTTTCATGTGAAAATGAGCACTAAGAACACTTTCTTAAGTAGAACGTTCTTCATTTTATGCATTCAAGAAACCTTGAGACACTTTTTCAAGCCTTTTTTTACAAGCCTTGATCTAAAACTTCATGCACATACTTAAAAAAAATTACTCACCTCTTTCAATGTTGATATACTCACTTATGTCATGTAAACTAATCTTGTTACCTAATCTATCCACCATCTCTCTTTTTTCTTTTTAAGCCTTGACCTATAAGTCTTATTTGTCCCTTAATGTGACCTTCTAGCCACCTTATAGGATTTACCTTGATAATCACCTATGTTCTAATTCCTCTTGATTATTTTAAAGTAACCTCATACACTCACTCTTCTTTGAAAATTTAATAGAACATCCTCAGATCTACTTATAGATCTTTGAAGCTTGATTGGGAACTTCATAACATCTTTGGAGCTATATATGCATATCTTTAGAGCTAACCTTATAATCATTTTCAAGATACTCAACACCTCATTTACAACTTCAAACAATATATCTCATGCTTAGAAATTTTCAATTTTTATTTAGATCATTCTCATATTTGTAGCTCATTTGGAGCATCTTCAAAGCTTCTTACATAGATCTTCAGAGCATAATACTTCTTCTTCAAAGCTCACTCATTTCATCATGACACCTATAAATACCATCTCACAAGGTCTATAATAATAATTACAATATGATTTACATTTTATATACTGACATGTACTCACTCATGCTACTTGTTAATTATCTTCAATGATATTACTATCATTGTTCAGATAGTTCTTTCACATTACTACTCTTCATATAGAAACAACACTCATTATGGTAGAAATAGAACTCATCATACACATACCTCTTAGGCTTAATTGAAAAAGCATATTAAAAAAAAAATGACATTAAATAACATTATATTGACATCAATAAAATAACCATGCATCTTCATAATAACTTTTGACATCAATGACAACATTAAATATCAAATCTCAACACTCAAATATAATGATCAATAATCTCTCCCTTCATAAATGACAATGTTCTAAATTGTTATAGGAAGAGTGAGAGTCTTAACCTCATGAATAAGGATAAAAAACATTTATGAATGTCCTCAAGATTTTAATAGATCATGTTTGAGCCTTTCTAAAGTATGAGACATAGGTTTACATTTTAAGTGAATGTTCATGAAGTTTAGGTTTCATATTGAGGTGTTCAAGCCATGGAAAAATATGACATATAGATATAAACACCCCTATGATCTTAATGGACCTCTTACTACCTCTATAAAAATTCATGATAAAATGAAGAGACTTTCATTTTCAATACACAAAATCTTGTATGTGGACTGTTAACTTGCTACAGGCCTACATGTACAAGGGATGAAATTTGAGGTTGTATGGTATTTGTTTTAAGTCTAAAAACTATTAAATAATGTTCCTTATAATAATTAGAGAAGACACAAGTAAATTAGTATATATAATTCATATGAGAGGCATGGAGGGTTGAAATGACTAATGTCAAGACCTATTAGAAGATTTTATAGGCTTTGGTGTTCATACATAGTTCTATGTATAAATACAATAGGAGAAAAAGTTATAAGATGATATGAAAAATCAACAAAACTTGTAAAAATATGATAAATATATTATAAATATTTTTGGATAATGTTAAGGTGTCATGATGCCTTGAGAATGCCAAGCTCAAAATCACATAATCAGACTCTTTTTTAATGATCACCTACAACTACCTTTAGATATGGTAGAGTACATGAAGGATAATGTGGTTTAACAATAGTAGTGTGGGTGGAAATTATAATGATTGAATCACTCATGTATCATATAAATCACTCTCAAACTATTTTTTTTACTTTATGATCAAAAGGAAAACTTATACATGGATTTGGATAGACCTAAAGGTATGTTAGGTAGTACAGGTTGGTTCTAAGCCTAAAGAGAGGATAGAGTACATAAAATAAACATTGGGGTCTAGATAAGATAAATTAAAAATGTATAGATTAATTCAAATTAAAAATGAGATGAAATAAAGTCATTAAATAATTGATTGTGTACAAAAACCATTCTCAACTCTGCCTATATAGCTATTGAGGCCTATAGGCCTATCCACCTTATCATTATAAAAGGCTATTTGTCTTGAGACACATATAATCCTATGAAGGGATTAAATTATATATGTAGTTTCCATATATGATAACATGGTTTATTAAAACTCACAAAATAACCCAAAGTTAGGCAAATACTAAAGACTCTATCTAAACCTATTAAGCCCAACACTTCACAGTCAGACCACATAGACAATCATGGAAAGGGTGATTTGTTAGAGGGTTAAAGTATGGGGATTTTTAAAGGATCATTAACATATTAAAAACCTCCAATATCATCCATGTAAAATTTTAATGAAATTATAATTCCATTTATACTCTCAAGACCACCTCCAACCCCTCTGAATACGGTCAAAATAGTGTCTACAGGCCTACCTAGGTTCATTGTAGGTATTTTATTGACTGATGGAGTTAAACATTTGTGAAAAGGAAAAGTAAATAAGTTTAATATGTTTTAGCCTTTTAGTATCTCATTTAAACCCTTATACCCAATATCAAGTGAGGCTAATGTTGAAAATCTTGTTTAGGCATGTAGAGCCTAATTCGCACACATGCAAACCTCTAATAAAATCATAGATAAGATGGTATACTAAAATAAAAATGAATATATAATGGATTTGAAAATTTTGAAATGTTATCACAGTCCTACAAGACTATCCAATAGTGGATAAAAGAAAGAAAAGTATAGTTTGACCTCTCAAGACCATCTCAAGTTCCTCAAATGCATGGTTACATTTCAAGGTAGAATTTCATTCAATTATTGTGACCATGAACCTATCCATGTAAAAAATGTTATTAATTTATGATAAATGCGTCCCTACACTTCAAAATTGTGGTGTTAATTGATAGATTAGACCCACTACCTACATGAATAAAGCTTAAGATCTTAGACCCCTCTCTAATGGCATGATTACAACCCAAAAGACACCATATTTCACTTATAACTCTCATGATGTTTTGAAAGGGACTGATTGGTGTTTATAGGTGGTGTAAGGATCCCTTAAATATAATCTTTTGGAATTAGGAGAGTGAAAGAGGATTTGTTTTTATAAAAAATCCTTAAGAATAGAACATGCCTAAACCCCTCTTAAACCCCTAATAGTGACTAGTTGAGAGAAACGAACCTATAACTCACATGAAATGACCTAGATTACCATTTAAAACTTCTATATATTTTTGATGACTCTAATTTAATTATCCATGAGTGCTTTGTTTTTACTTGTAGTAGTACAGACTACTATAAATGCACTATTTTATATGATCTTTGGTGTTTTACAAGGTTTTGAGCAATGGATAACTTTAAAATTGTTGTCATAGGTAATTATTGATGTTTTCCACCTATTAAACCCTAAAAAAATTCATAGGAAATTTTTTAAGTGATCTAACATAGCTCATTTTCTAAGGTAGTCCTAAACATACATAGAAAGAGACTAGGTTGTAAGGCCATTTTCATGGCTCTCACACTTACACTAGGTATCATGACCTAAAATTTTAGATGGAGGTTGGTGATAGACTATTAAAATTTAATCACACACCTTTTTGTGGTTTCACATGTGTGGGAGATATTTGGAGTAGAAAACTAGGCTTCTAGGTAAGGAGGCCTAATTAACGAGAGAGAAAGGTAGAAAACAACACTTCCACTCAAATTATAGACATAAAACCTATCATGGAGATTCAAATACATAGTGGGTCATAAAATATTCCATTATTATATCATTACCATCCATAAACGTATGTATACAAATAGGTTTGCATGATTTTAGGGTTATAAGGAAAATAGGCCTAATTAGAGCTTTTGGTGTAGCATGAGTTCTTGGGGTTAGTTTTAGACTTAAAAAATAATTTTTTTAGGTATATTATGATGCTAATAAACCATCTATGGAGATATAAAAAATTTGATAATATGAATCTATGTTTTGACACTTGTAATGAAAATTAGTTGAGTGAGATGAAGAGACTTCTAGACACATAGCAAGAGAATGAATTATTATGTCAAAGGGAACCTATAGAGATAATTTAAAGGTTCCATTAATAGATAAAAGATGTAACTAAACATGAATTGACCATAAATAAGGATAATTTTCATTCCACAATCCAAGTAAAAGGGTAATTTTAGAGAGCTAGGCAAGGTGTCAAGCAAGGTTTGAAACTTCCATGCCACTTGGAGCAGAAAAAACATCTTTATAAGACTAAAAATTGTCTTTAAGGATATTATGGGGTAGTTTAAAAATCATTTCTTATTTTAACTCATTTTGGACACTTTTATCTCTCTCTCTTACACCCTTCTCTCCTCTCACATTTTTTAATATTGAGCCTTAATTGTCTAAGATTATATCCTCTACCTTGGTATGGTGAATTCATACCCAATTTCAACCTTTGATCAATGATAATAGTCTATTTTCACCTTATCCATGGATTAATTTCAATATACATGCTTTATTAGTTGATCTGGATAAGTGATAGTCTTGATTCCTTTGTATGCTTACCATTTTTTAATATTCATGTTTAGTTTGGAATCCTTGAAGTGTTTAAATTGAGTTTGTAAGTGTTTATGGATTAGTATTTTCAATTTTTTCATGTCATGACCTTTTGAATAGTCCTCTTAGATCAATATTTATTCAAAAACCTTCATGAGAAACACTGATGTAGAGAGGCAAATTTGGATTAATGTCATGTCAAGGTTAGTCTTTTGTTTAAAGTACAATTTTAGCTAGTTGGTAGTGGTCAAATCATATTTGGCACATCATGTCCATCAGATTAGGTTTCTCTCCCTTTTCCTATCAAATGGTAGATTAGTATTTGAGACTAAGTGATTCATCAAGGGGAGCTATCCATTTAACCTATAGATTCACCTCTCAAATAGGATACCCACAACATTGAGGTGTTTCCATGTTACATCAAATTTGTGGCTTGAACTACCTTCTAAAGGGTGAAAATTTTATTGATAATAATTTTAGAATGCTTGATGGGACTAAGGTCTAAAGTTATGGAAGAATTATTGGTGTTTTTATTCTACCTATTATCCTTTGGAGGTATTTAGAACATCAATGGTGACTCCATGCATGGTCAGTTGGTTATAACATCCCAGTCACTTATTCAAAGTAAGTTTTATTTCATTTCATTATCTTGATGAGGTTGTTATGGCTAAGTTTGAAGTAGAGTTAAATTTCATGCAAGTTAGTTTATATTTTCAAGCATATAGTATTCCTTATTAGTCCTATGATCCTTATTAGCCTTTTCATGAATCATATCAACCCTATGAACATCCTTCTCAACCTCAATATATTCCTAGCCAACATAATTACTTCTCAAATCAGTCCATTTCAAGCTTGAATCAAATTATCTTAAGATATAAGAGGTACATGATATAACTTAATACAAAAAGAATACAAGGTGATGATATCCCTAATTAACTCATTCACGACATGAGATATTCATTTTATCTAACGAAAAAATAATGGGTACCTATTAAGAGAAAACATGTGCCAAGCTTCTCAAGTGATATGATGGATGTAAGTGGTCTCATTCAAAGAATTGAGGATAAACTAAGAAACCATGAATAATAATAGTTCCAAATCCATTAACCATATGTGTCTTCATGTACACCACCTCAACCCTCATATATGCCACCCATTCTTCCCCAAGAGACCATTTCAAGTGAACTTCCAAGTGTTTCATGTCCTTCATATGTTCCTCAACTTTCCCTTCTTAGAATTCAATCCAAGAGATTATTCAAAAGGATGAGACTATTATTTATTAGCCTATTATTACGAGCCAAGATTCCATTTCTCTTCCTCAAGAACCCCTTAAGAAGTGTTTCAATACTCTGAGCTAGAACCAAGTGGTGAAATCATGAAATAATTAAGTTAAAACAAGCATAGATTAGGGAGTTGAAGTCAAAGGAGAATCTAAACCTATAAAAGGCTCTCTCATCTCTCCTTAAGAGTCCTCTTGTACCTCTTACCAGCCTTCTTATGTTCCTTATCCTCATGCAGTCACTAACCACATTTAAGAGAAGCTATTCCAAGAGAATATAAATATGCAAATCAAAGAGTTAGAGCTGAAGATAAGGAAAGAAGAAGAGGTTGAATTTAAAGGGATGTTTATGCCTAATAAATCTCTATTTTTCTCTCCCTAAGAACCTCTAACTTGACCATCTTGGAGGTATATCTAAGAATGTTGTGAAAATAAGGAGTTTCTAAGTGATAAGGTTAAAGATAAAGTTTTAACTATTGAAGAACCTCAAGAAGGCTATGAAAAAAATGAAGTTTTTGTTGAAGATAATGCCCCTTCCATTGCCTAGCTAAACTTTCTCTCCCTATAAGAGTTTCTTCAATAATACACCATTCTCAAGGTTTAAATTTTCAATACTACTCCCTCCATTACTAATCCCACTCATGCACCATCTACCATACCCCATCCTCCCTATCCAACTCATGAACATGCCTATCACCCTCCCACAACATCCCTTATTGAAGAGGAACCAATCTTATGGGAAGAAAATGAAGAATATATTTCAGATACAAGTGTGATTAAAATACAATGTGAAGAAGATATTTCAATCCTATATGATGAGGAATTTACCATTGGTACTCCACTTGGTGAAAATAGACACAAATCAATATTCATAAATGAATAAGTTGGTGAATATATGAAATAAAAATCTCTTGAGAAAGACATCATGTTGATTAACCGTATTAAGTCAAATGAGTAGGTCCAAGGATATTTGAAGGACATGTGATAGATATATTTGTATATGTTGAAATAATATGAAGGTATTGAGAACTTGGTACATATAGGATAATAAGATCAGATTGATGAGGAAGAAATTCAAATTGATGAAATTACTGCAACAAAATAAGTCTCTAAGGGTCTTCTTCAATTTGTATCTCTTCAAGAATAATTTAAAGAGAAGGATGAAGATCTTTTGAATTATTACCTAGACATATATAGTGAGTTTGAGGCTCTCCAAGGGGCTATAGCTCATTTTGGATAGAATGAAGATGATATTTAGGTTGCCCTTTTACTTGAGAAGTAATGTGATGATCCACATGAGGTCATTCAAGTCCAAGTAACTCATGTCATGGAATTCATATAAGGTAAGTTTGAGGTTTATCCTACGAAACAAGAGATGGTCATGTTTTATATAGGTAAAAGTATCAAGAGGCATCATGAGAAAAAGTTTGAGCTATATTATGAGTTCATCTTCATATGGGACTAGTTTTTTGTCACCACTCCACCTAATAGTATGCCAAGAGAATTGGAAACATGAAGAAGATGAAAATAACAAGAGAAAAGTATAAGATGTATCTTGTCTCATTAAATTTTTCATATCATGGATCAAGAGATAGTAAAATATTCCCCTTTGATTTAGGAGGAAGAAGTTTTTTAAGGTTAGTTGTATTAGTTAGCTTGATTTCTTGCTTGTTATGTTCCCTAAGTGCTTGATATCACATGCATGTGTCTTATTTTCCTTGTTTGTGTGTGTTTGAAGTTAAAATTCACATGTCTTGTCATGTAAATTTTTGTGAGGTTTGAATCTAAGTGCAAATTAATCTATTTCCCAATGGTAGGATAAGGATACCAGTCTATTTAGTAAGTAGGCATGTTACCCTGATGAATCACCAAATTATTGACCAATTTTGACCCCCAAAGTCAAAATTTCAACCCTTATAAGTGAAAAATTGAGTGTCATGTTTTTATAACCTTGTTCATAGCTTTTTCATGCTTTAATAGTCTTTAAAAAGTCTTCATAAAACTTTATTATCATTGTTTAAGGTAATTTTGGAGAAATTAAGGTAATGTATTATATTGGTCTTATAGTGGTCTAACCTTGTCCAGTTCTACTCAAACTTGGTCAAGTCATGTCATAGGTTGTTAGGAGCTTTCAAAATTCATTTGATGACTTAATCACCTTCTAATAACGTTTCATGATGATTTGGAGAGTTTAAGGTTATTTAATGATTTTTAAGGTAGTGTTTTATAAGAAAAAGATGTTTTTTGCTAAGCCTAATGTGTTTTAAAATATAAAAATGCTAAAATTACATAAAATACACTTTTAAAGGACCTTAGAGTAGTTACATAACTACCACACTTGTCAGAAAGTTATATAATAGTTATAATATCAAATTTAAATGATTTAGGGGGGATTTTAGCATTTGTATGGACTTTTTCAACTCATATTCAGGGTTTAAAGATTTTATCAATGTCCTTTTCACTTCTATAAGTTATAATCAGGAATGGAAAAAAGTTTTAAGTCAAAAAATTTCAAATCTCTCTCTCTCTCTCTCTCTCTCTCTCTCTCTCTCTCTCTCTCTCTCTCTCTCTCTCTCTCTCTCTCTCTCTCTCTCTCTCTCTCTCTCTCTCTCTCTCTCTCTCTCTCTCTGTGTGTGTGTGTGTGTGTGTGTGTGCAAGCTCATAAAGGCCATTTTTATGTGAATGGTACAATCCATACAAGTATATTTAGAGGCTAAGATTTTTATTAGATTTTTTGACCCATATGAGATTCTAATTAGTGAAATGTGTGGTTTTATTTAGCTCCTTATATTTATGAAGAATTTTTAAGGATCTAAGGTGTTTTTTTAATGATAAAATCTCCATAGATTAAGTTTTGTGCAATTGCCATGAAATTTTGAACTCATTAGATGCATAGAATCAATTGGAAAATATATTTAGAGGTATAAATAGCCTTATTACACCTTTATCCACTAGTTTGGCACATGTGGGAATTCATTTAATAAGGAATGTTACTCTCTTGCACAGACTACAAGTTGATTGTCATGATCTTTGTTTTATCTAGGGTTTGATAACTTTTTAAGGGAGAAATTAAGGTATTTATTCATTTTTTTATTCTTTTGAATTAAATTTAAACTCCAAAAACCAATCTCCATGCCAATCCCAACACCATTCTCTTTAAAAAATTCATAATAAACCTCATTTGATGGTTGTGTGTGAATATTACTGCATAAGGATGTTTGTAAAGGTTTTGTATTGCATTGTTACATGAGGATTGAGAATATTTAACTCATTAAAGAGGTGATA
Organism: Torreya grandis; assembly: GCA_037957365.1. NCBI lineage: Eukaryota > Viridiplantae > Streptophyta > Pinopsida > Cupressales > Taxaceae > Torreya > Torreya grandis. Next base: position 918,346 of record JARHVA010001285.1, on the reverse strand, counting down.
AATAATTTATAAATTTCCTTGAGATTTCAAAAAATCATCTTTTCACCTTTCTAAAGTATGAAACATAGGTTTTGCACTATAGGTGAATGTTTATGAAGTTTAGGTTTAATGTTGAGGTGTTCAAGCCATGGAAAAATATGACATAGACTTTTAAACACATATATGATCTTAATATACCCATCAATAAAACTATAAAAATACATTATCAAATTACTATACTCTCATTTTAAATACACAAAATCATTTATGTGGACTGCTAACTTGCTATAGGCTTGCATATATAAAGGATGAAATTTGAGGTTGTATGGTGTTTGTTTGAAGCCTAAACACCATTTAAGCATGTTCCATATATATATGAGAAAATAAAAAGGTAAAATATGATATATAAGTAATATGAGATTCATAGAGGGTTGAATTGACTAATGTCAATACCTACTAGAAGAGTCTATAGGCTTTGGAGTTCATACACAATTATATGTATAAATACAAGAGGATAAAAAGTTGTAAGATGATATGAAAATTCAATGAGAATTGTATAAAAATTATAAATTTATTAGAAATAGGTTTATGTAATGTTAAGGTTTCATGATGCCTTGGTAATACCACACTCAAAATCACATAATCAGATCCTTTCCTAATGATCACCTACAACCACCTCTAGAGAAGGTAGAGTACATGAAAGACAATGTGGTCTGAGAATAGTAGTGTGGGTGACATGTAGAATGAGTTAATAACTCATGGATAATTTAAATCACTATTAAACTATATTATTGATTTATAATCAAAAGTAAAACATAGTTGTGGCATTGGAGAGACCTATAGGTCTGCTAGGTAGTGCATGTTGACTCTAAGCCTAAAAAGAGGACATAGTGCATAAAAGAAACATTGGGGTCTAAATAAAATATATTTAAAATGTATAAATTAATTAAAAGTAAAAAGGATAAAATTATAGTCATAAAATAATTTACTTTCTATAAAACCCATTCTCAACTCTGCTTATATAGCTAGTGAAGCCTACAGGCTTGTCTACTTGATCAGTTCAAAAGTCTACTTATCCTGAGAGACATAGAATGATATGAATTGATTAAATTATATATGGATATTAAATATATTATAAAATTATTTATTAATACTTTTAGACTCACCCAAAGTGAGGAAAATACTGAAGACTCTACCTAAACCTGGTAAGCCCAATACTTCATAGTCAAACCTAGACAGTCTTGGAAAGGATGATTTGATGGAAGTAATGCTGAATTATAAGTAATATTAAAGGCTCATAAACATATTAAAAACCTAAAATATAATCCATATACAAATGGAAAACAAGTAAAGTATTATTTCAACTCTCAAACCCACCTTAAAGCTATGCCTACATAGTCAGACTAGTGTCTACAGGCCTGCCTAGGTTTATGAGAGGTGTTTTCTTGAATAAAGGAGTTAAAGGTATGTGAGAGGGAAAATTAAATAATTTAAAGATTTTTTTGGGTATTAATACATTATTTATATTCTCATACCCAATAACCAGTAAGGCTAATGTTGAAAACCCTATTTAAGCCTATAAAGCTTAATTCACACATAGGCAGACCTAAGACAATCATAGATAGGATAATTTAATGAAATAAAAATGAATATATAATGGATTTTATAGTTTTTTAATGTTTTCATGGTCCTAAAAGACCATCCAATAATATTTAAAATCAAGAAAAGCATAATTAGACCTCTAAATACTATCTCGATCTTCTTAACTACATAACTACATTTCAAGGTAGAATTTCATTCACTTATTGATACCATAAACCTATGCATGGAAATAAATGGTATTTATTTATGATAAATGGATCCCTAAATGTTGACCTTGTGGTTTTATTTTTTGGATTAGACACACAACCTACATGAACAAATCTCAAGAGCTCAGACCTCTCTCCAATGGCTTGCTTCTAACCTAAGATACACCATATTTAACTTAGAACTATCATGAGGTTTTTCATGGGATTTATTTGTGTTTTTATGTGGTTTATTACTCACCTAAACAAAATATTTTGGCATTAGGAGAGAGAAAGAGTATATATTCTTTTTAAACAATCTTTAAGAATAAAATATGCCTAAACCCCTCTTAAGACCCTAATAGTGACCATTCAAGATAAATGAGCCTCTAAATAACTTGAAATGACTTGGGTTACCCATTAAAATTCCTATATGTTGTTTATGACTCCAATTATAATTTACATGAGTACTTTGTTTCTACTTGTAGTTGTATAGACTACCATAAATGCGTTATTTTACAAGATCTTTGGTGTTTTTATAGGTTTTGAGAAATGGATAAATTTCCAATTATTGGGAGAGATAATTTATTATGTGTTACACCTATTCAATCCAAAAAATATGAAAATTGAATCTTGTAAGTGATCCAATAAAGCTCATTTTCTAAGGTAGTCCTAAATAGGCCTAAAAAGAGACTAGGTTACAAGTCTATTTCATGGTTCTCACACTTTCTTAGGGTCTAAAGACATAAAATTTGACATGGTTTTTTAAATTTTATTGGAAGTTAATAAAACACTACTGGGTCATTTCACATTTGTGGGAGAGATCTAGTGTAGTAAATCAAGATTCTAGGCAAGGAGGCCTAATTGAGGAGAGATAGAGGCAAAAAAAATACATTTATACTTAGATCCTAGACACATGGATATTCAAATACATTATAAGTATTAAAATATTCCACTATTATGTCATTAAAATCCATAAACTTCTCTAAATAGTGAGGTTTTCATGATTTTAGAGCTATAATGAAAATAGGCCTAATTGGATATTTTGGTGTAGAATGAGTTATTGGGGTAGTTTGAGACATCCAAATGAATTTTTTTAGGTATAATATTATTTTAATAGACCATAAATAGATATATAATTAATTTTATAAGATTAATCCAAGTTTTTACACTTGTAAGCAAGATTGGCCTAGTGAGATGAAGAGACTTCTAGACACCTAGCAAGAGAATGAAGTGATGTGTCAAAAGGAACCTATAAATATTAGTTGAAAGGTGTCAATAATAGATTAAATATTAAATTAAACATGACCTAACCATCAATAATTACACTTTTCATTCCAAAATCCAAGTTAAAGGGTAGTTTTAGAGAGCTAGGCAAGGTGTCAAGCAAGGTTTGAAATTCCCATGCCACTTGGCATAGAAGAGCATCTTCAGAAGACAAAAAATTATATTTGAAAACTTTAAATGGTGTTTTTAAAATCATTTATTATTTAAAATCCTTTTTTACACTTCTCTTTCTCTAACACCTTTCTCTCCTTCTCTCATTTTATGTATATATTGAGCCTTAATTGGTTAAGATTGTATCTTCTACCTAGGTATGGTGAATCTCTACCCATTTTCAGCCTTTTATAAATGATAATAGTTTTTCTTTACCTTCTCCATAGACTAATTTGAATAAATATGCTTTATTAGTTTATCTAGCTATGTGATAGTCTTGATTCCTTGGCATGCTTATCCTTGGTTAGCATTCATCTTTAGTTTGGAATGTATTTTGTAGGTATAATGAAGTTTTCAAATGGATTAAGTGTTTAGTAATTAGTATATTCAATAGTTTCATGTCATTAACTTTTGACTATTCCTCTTATCTCAATATTTATTGACAAACCTTCATGAAAAACATTAATGTAGAGAGGCAAATTTGGAGTAGTGTCATGTGTAGGTTAGTCTCTTATTTGAAGTGCAATACAACTGGTTGGTAGTGGTAAAATAATTTGTGGTGCATCACCTCCATTAGCATATGTTTATATCTCTTTTAATATCAAGTGGTAGATTAGTGTTTTATACTAAATGATTCATCAAGGGGAACTATCCCTTTAACCTAGAGATTCACCTCTCTAATAGGGTACCCACAACCTTGAGGTGAGTCCATGTTACATAAAATTTGGAATGTTTTAACTACATTCTAAAGGGTTAAAATTTGATTGATAACTCCTTATAGCTAGGAGGAAGATGAATACCAACTCAAAATTAAAGAATTTAATCTCAAGACACTCAATAATACCCTCAGCATAAGAGGTAGGTTGAAAATTGACAACATATATGGGAACCTAGAAACTTAATGCATAAATGAACTTTTTGAAGATTTTTTCAATCACTAAACCTTGTCCTCAAGGATTGGACTATTTAGTGTGATAAAAAACAAAGTAAAAAATTGAATCACATTTATATTTATTCATGAATATGAGTGACTAGATTCTAAGGTAAAAGTATTTAAATATATTAAATAATTCTATGAAACCATCTAGGAGCAGCTAAAATCTATAGGTAGATTCATAAAACAAGCCATGGACTTGGCCTACAGGTTTAAACAAAAAAAATTAGAATAATCTCATAATCATGTTCCCAATCCATGCACATAATAATGAAGGCAATTATTTTATCCAAATGAAGAGTGTCATGAAAGACAGTAATCTTGAGGAATTTTGGAAGAGGAGTAGGAAGGAAAATAACTCTTATATGAAAGGATAAAGTTTTCCTATGAAAATATTCATAATACATAGTAATGGGTGGGATAAAATGACCACTAATGTTGGTTTCATAGGGGTTTATGTACTTCCTATGGTAGTATGTATCTATTTACCTATGATCTAGAAGAGGAAATGATATAAGAGGGTTCCTTAGAGAAATTCATTTGAAATGACCATCCCAAAGAGCATGGATAAGAAGGAAGACATAGTGAACCACATAATTAAGAGGATCCTCATATTTTTATATAATTGAAGATAACTTGGGAGGGAGATACATTTTATTTCATGGTTATTGAGATATATTAGAGGCATCACAATAGTCTAAAAACCTAATATGGTGGTTTAACTCAACATAAAATGACAAAAACCTCAAAGGAATTGGTAGAAAGAGAAAAATGGATCACAAAATGTGCGTTCATGATCCTTGTTTGAGGATCATAATCCTATTATAAACTACTTATGCATAGTCAAACTTCATTAATATAAAGGCAAGGGAATTATAATTTTACAAGAATCAATGGAATTATTAACACTTGAAGTCAAGGGGGTTTTGGGTTAATCACTAGTTACCAAACACTTGTAGTTCCCATGAGAATATTAATGTTCAATGTGGATTATAATGACCTAGATGCATATATGATAATACTAAATTGTTTCATGTACCTCCTATAAAGTTTGATCAATGAAGAGATAACCCTTAGAGTGAGTTAAATAAGGATGAAAGATATTAATTATAATAGACTATAACTCGATAGGGGAAAGGCTATAAGGATATGAAGGAAAATGGGGTCCCTATTGGCTTTACAACTCCCACTCTTTCATAGTTTAAAATACAAGAGCATTATGTTCATACCATTGACTATTTATTACTTCTTTCTCTCCAATGGTCATCTATTGTTAAAAATTTACTAATGTATGTTCTCAAATCATCTCAATATATAATATTGTTCCAATGGATGGAGGTGGGGCATTGTTGCTGAGAGGCAAAAATAAGAATGCATGTGTTTAATGAGGAAAACTTTGGGGAAAATATAGGAAATAATTGAAAAATATAATTCAAAACTAGAAATCCAAGTAAAAAAATCTAAAAGTACCATCTTATGGCCACACCATGGCTTTTGATAAAACAATTGTAACCTAACACAAAAGAGGCTTTAGGTTTTTAGAAGAATATGTATCCTAAAGGAAATTGAGATAAAAATGGATTGAAACTAAAAAACATATCTACAAATAATAATGTAAATTATGTGGTCCCACTAGATGTGGTATAATGTTGTTTTATGAAATCAAACACACACCAAGATTTTAACAAAGGGATAAAAATGATAAACCTTGATACCTATGGGATTTAATATAATGTCAAAGGTAGTTTTTAGTTTTATATCTTGTATAATATAAAGTATGAAAGTATATAAATTAATATATAAAATATAAAGAGACTAATATATTTCAAAATACAAGAAAATAATAACAATATGCTATATATAGTATTCTACCAAGGAGTACTAAAATAAAATATTTATAAAAAAAAATCATTTTCTAAAGGAAAGTTTATTGTTTAAAATTTTAAAAATTATGATTTATAAATGAATTATTTTTGTTTCAAAAGTGAAATATTTTTGTTTATAAATAAAATATACTACTAAACATGTATATTAGCTAGCCTAACAATGTATATATTTTCAAAAATTATCACCTTGAAATCAAGGTGGATTCTTATGAAACTCCTAAATGATGTTGAGGTTATACCAACCTGATTCCATGTGTGTTAAACTGAGGAGGAAATTTAAAAGTATTTTCAAATTGAAATATATGACACATATTCCATTTTTCTATCTTTTTATATTAAATACACATATTGTGTTCATAAATTTAGATCAAGAAGATCATTCAATTTAATTAGTAAGACTATCGAGTGTCAAACATAAGTATCTAAAACACACCAAGTCTTGTAAAATAATTAGTTTATATTATAATGTATAAAAACACATATGGTTGGAATAAAAATTAAATTTAGAGTATATATTTAGGATCCTTTAAAAAAATAAAGTTAAAAAACTAAGGACACGTGATTTCAAGTTTGTATCAAACATTTATGGCCTCAAGAAGTTAGAGTAATTTTAATGGTTTTAAAACTACAAATCTAAGTAGATGGTGATTACATAACCACCCCAAAAAATGTAAAAAATTAAGTGAAAATTTAAAAACTACTTTGGAGTTTTCATCTTGCATTAAAAAAAAAAATTACCACAAGTAATGCACCTAATGTTTAAGGTATAGAGGAGTGTTTGGGATTTAGTTTCTAACTCTCAATATTCTTTTTTAAGCCTAAGGCCTAGTTGTTGTTTATTTAAGATCCCTTGGGGGTTTAGAGGAAGTTAATATTATCTCATTAGTGCATTCATTAAATGACTAAGTGGATTCAATTAGTCTTGAGTGTATTCAAGAGATTTTATTAGAGATGTGTGGGTGATAGAAAAGGAAGCTGAGTAAGTGAATGGGAACTCTCTTAATTACAGAAAAGGTAGTCAATTTTAGATAACCTTTCAATTGAATAATACACTTTTGAGATATCTAATTTTAGTTTTCATTCTTATTAAAAACATAATTCATCCATTAAAGATCACAAATATCATTATGAGTATAGGATCCATTGAGGATTTGATGTCCTTATAACTAAAATAAGTCAAACCTTTTTAAACTAAATAAAATAGATGAGATGAGAAATCATGGATTCGCTATTTATGGAGGTTTATAACTTAAATTTTATATAGGGTAATATATTATGTATCTCTATTTGATGTTGGGTTTTTTAATCACCTAAAAGTGGTATTTGGATGATAAGAGTGTTGTTTGAGATAGCCTATTCCTATATTATCCCTAGACCTAACCTAGATCCTTTATCACACTTTTCCAACCATTTTGTATACCATAGACATCTTCTGCCAACTAAAACATAATCCCAAAATAGTATTTCTAGATCCTAACCTAGTGCACCCAATAATATACTAACTAGACACCAGCACCACATTAAAGACATTATAACCACATGGAACTAGTGTCCCCAACTTGGCACTTGTGTTTATTTCCCTAAGTCTCCCAAATGGACATATTTTCAAATGTGTGCCCTCCTACGGTTCACCTAACTACATTTTATTATCCACACAAGATACAAATCACTATAAATATAAAACTATTTGACCTTTATCCACTAAATGGAAAATATATGCAAATGACCTAATCAAATAATAAACACATTGAGAAGAATCAAGGTAGTTGATCCCTATTATACCCTAATTTTTCATACTACCATCTATAGTTGTCCTAATCCCATATTTCAAATATTTCCAATCTCAATCACACTTAAGGCATTCAATACTAATCTCATTCTACCATTCACCTACACTTTTAGCAAGCACTAGGTGGGAGAACTACATCAGGCTTGATCCCTCCTTGGAGTATTGGTATGTATGAAACTCTCTTCATAGTCAGGTTTTGAGGATGTCCAACCTATTTTACTAATGAACACACATTTTAATCTCATGCCATACTTGTAGGTAGGATTAAGGTTTTCAAAATAAATTATATATTTTAGGCATTATATAGAGTTCTATATTTCATGCACGTATGAATAGAACCCATAAACATAGGTGTATGTGATCTTAAAAAATAGGAATAGTCCTATAAATAGGACACTATTACCATTTTGAGGACACTATAGTAGCATGGCACTATTTTCCAGGTGGGGAACTACTGTTAAGTGAATAATCAAACCCAAGGACCCTATTGATGATACTCAGACCTACTTATAACTTTATTTTTTAAACCTAGATCTTTTTTTACTATCATTTTTTAGATAAGTCTCTATTTGTATATATTTATTGTTATTTTTAGAAATGTAAAAAAAATCAAAATATATAAAAATCAATGGATATTTATTGCATATTATATCACTAATTTAGATTACTCAACCCTTTAATCTAACTTAGGATTTATATAGATAAAACCCTAAAAGGTTAAATCCTTTGGTGAACCTAACTTTGAATATTTTTTAAAACCCTAGTCTGTCTTTCAAAAACATTTGCACTAAATTAGGGTTCCAAAATTCAATTTTTCCAAATTTTTGGCATAACCTAACTCATTAAATCGAATTTCACATTAAGGTTTCAATTATTTAAATAAAATTTAAATATTTGTAAAGAAACCCTAATTCAAATAACCCTAACCCTAGATAACCCTAGGATTTACATTTCCATACCTCAAATTCTAGATCCATATATATTATGATATTTATTTCATATATTCATGATCATAATGACATAATAAATCAATCAATTTTTGTTACAAAGTTAACTACTTTCATTTGTATGTTTGTTCCCTTTAATTCAAATTGAACTCAAAAAGGACATAAACACATGTATAGATTATGTTTTATATCAATTTCAATATATGTCATATCTCATAAAATTTTATCTTTATCCTATGTGGAGATATATTAACAAACAAACCCATACACACATAAAGGATCAATCACATAAGCTAACAACTATGTTTCAAGTTTCAATGTCATATCTTATACACATGAAATAATCTCCTCCCCCTCATCTCCATGAGAATGATATCCACTTTCCATCTAACTAGTTCTATTTTATCACCCTTTCATGAGATTAAGTAGCCTATAACAATCTCACTAATCCCCATACTCAACCTATTCACACCCATTCCCTATAGGGTGTGTACCTACATGTTCAATTATAAACAACTAGGGTTTGTACTTGTGAGACTCTATGTGACCAAATTATCATTATGAGCAAGGTAATTGAATATTTAAAAAATTAGAATCAATTCTTACATTAAAATATTACCACATTAGAAAAACAATTTACAAGACAAATCCCTCCATGGTACACTAGTGTAAATCATGTATATGCACCTTCACCTAGTCAGTTTATGGAAAATAATGTTACATATAAAAAAAATCACAACAAAGTAAATATATAATTAGTGATTCAAAAATCATTCAAATATCAAATAAGAGCTCAAGTAAGGTACTAAGGTAAATGATTAAATCTAAGTTATCAACCTACCCCCTCTACACCCAATGAAGAGATCCAAATATTTTTATGCATATCATAAAATACATGAGCTCCACACCAATTCATGTTTAGCATTGAAGAGGAAAATACAACATTTAATGCATTAAAATGACTCACACAGTGACACTTCATCCACACAATAGACAATGTCACATCTACCAATTCAAAAAGGGTCAAGTTTAGAAACAATACAAAAATGGTTACCAAAGCATAAATAATAACAACACAAGGTTCAAAAAACATAATCAGATCAAGAAACAATACACCAAGAATATATAAATCAAGAAAATATACCTCTTTAAAATGAGGCTCAACATTCAATATGTTATAATTTTGGTCATAAATATCTACAATATTTTGATTATCATAGTCAATGTTAGGGAAAATAGGCCCAAGGCATCACTTCTCTGAATTTAGAAGTTGATAATATTGGTCTACATAGTTTGGGATTTATTGAACATCCTAAGACACATTAGTCATAGATACAGTTTATTAAGGCAAAACATCCAAATACAAAATGTCATAAAAAGAGAAAGCTATTAATTTACAAAGTTAAAATCATGATTCACAAACAAGCCTTCTCAAAATAGTTTTTATAGTAAAATATCCTCCATAACACCGTATGTATACAATAAGAATAGTTTTAAAGAGAAAAATAACAATCAATATTTTCAAGAATAATTTAGAAAGGTCAACTCCATAGTATGAGGGAATTACCTCTAGCATTCCAAGTTATTAATATTCTAATGTTGAACAATATTATGATTCTGATGATGAATAATACATATATTCCTACTACAATAACATTCAACTACAACATAACATTCAAATTACATGAGAGATTACATTATTATTTTTGACATAGGCCATAATGATAGTGAGTCTTTCATGAGACTCATCAGTTAGCATGATTCCTACCCTCTTGTACATACTTCCTTCGCTCTCACTCCTTGTACATAATTTATTTTCATTTTCTTGTATGTATCTTATATCTAAAAAATAAAAAAATAATATAAAATGTCAAAATACAAAAACATTCAAATATTACTTAGAAAACACAAAATTTATAGATTTTATGCATGTCTATGTTTACATTTATACTACTTGACATATATTACATATGTTATCTATCTTAGTATAGTCAATTTTATCATACATATATGCTTTACTTATTTTTGTCGAGTTCTTGTAGATCATATATATGACTCCAATCCATTACACCAATCTAGACTTGTTATCATCTACCCACTAGTGTCATATACATCGATACATTTTTATTCATTTTATGAATCCTCCCACTCAGGGGTAATGCATACATAATTTATATTACCAATTTATATCCTTACATTATATATATTATTTTCTATGCATTGATATATCTTGATATTAGTCATTATTACTCATGTTTATTTTTTTGTCGACTATCACTAGCTTAGTATAACATATATACATCCTCACATTTACATAGATTTTTACTACATAGTTATACATACTTTCATTTCTACCTTTCTTAGTTTAGACTTGATTGTGTTTCCTATGTTTCTTCCATTATGAGGGTATTTGAATATGCCATTTCTCTCTCTCTACACCACTTCTATGTTTGTATGCCTTTGATATGTGCCCATGTCCCTTGTGTGTGATTTCATGATTACCTATGTGGACATTTAAACATGTCATTTTATGTGTATCTAATCCAAATTGCTTGTTGTTTTCATATTTTTACATATGAACATGTCCTTGTATATCTTTTATTCTTAGATTTAGAGACATGTTCCCATGTCCCTTATATTATGGCTCCTTATCTTAATTTTAACTATCTCATGTGTTTTATATGTATGATTTTATGCATGTGTGTTCACCATGACACTTGTCTTTCATAATTTCACACACTAGTTTTTGATGACATGAGGGACCTCAAACATGTACCCTTCCTACTTGGGTGTCATGATGGACATCATGCCTCATCCCCCTAGGTAGCTACTCAATTTTTTTTATTATACAAATTGATTACATCTATATTGACACCCTTGTGCCATATTATAAATAACATAAATCTTAAATTTCATAATTATGCTCATATTATTTTACATTTCAATGTTATGTTTGCACATTGTATTAGATTATCATGCATTTATCATATATGTTCTAGCTAACTCATTTTTCATAGATATTTTATGTTGAGGATAGTTATTGCATAAGTCAACAACTACCATCAAAAGAGGGGGAATTCATAGGGGTTTCTAATAGAGATAAATCTCCTACATTTCTATTCATAGATCATTTTCAACACATAGGCTCAGTTTCATAAATCAAACATAAAAAAATAAGGACTCAAAAATTAGATCAAATTACCCAAATTTTAGACTAGATAGACATTAACACCTAGATTGGGACACTATCACCATAGGGTGATACTATCCAATATTCTTAGCTTCAAGTCAATCCAAATTATCTAAAACAATACACTAGATATAGTAAAAAATTGTATAGATATAGTCACATGATTGAAAGCTATGTTTAGATTTTGCTCAAATACACTCATTTCATCTCAAATTCATATCAGTTTCTTAGATTTGGGGGAATCACATATAGCATTATCACTCCCATATTTAGTTCAGATACACACATATAGCTATTACATACTTAGTTTAGAATCAATATACTTAGATATCAAATTGGGGGCATGTGTACAATACATAGTTTCCATATGCTTAATTGTACAAAGGTTGATTACATGGAATAGAAAACTCCATGACATTATATAAACTATATACACTTTATATCATATTCCATGTAGTCACTAATTTCATGCCTTACTCCATCTATAGTGGTTGGAATTCCTTAGTGGCCCAAAGCTGCCTAATGTACCTAAGTGGTCACAGAGCTGACATACACAATTATATATACTTAGTTAGATACTTTAATAAATTTATGTAGTTTAATTTCAAATTAATCTACTTCATATGGTTGGTAAAATATGGATTCATACCTTACTTAAGTTTTTGATCCACCCACATGACATGATTAGATACAATTACAGTCTTATCGAAGCTATTCATAATTCAGGATCCACTAAGCAAGGGTGGTAAATGATGGAGTCATAACCTAATTGAGTTATTGAGACACCCACATATTATTATTGAGAAATTTATTATCTTAATCCAAGCTATTCAATGATTTTATCAATATGTAAAATCACACACATAGGTTGTCACTAGGTTCATATATTGGTTCACATACCCAATGAGGTGTATCTATTCCTTTCCTCTTTCCTATCTCTTTACTCTAATTTACTCAATTAATTTATTTAACACAATCTTTTAATTTTTATAAACTCTTAAGGATTGATTATTACATGTTTCATTACAGGGCATTACTTTAGATCATGTTTCACATACGTAGATCTTGATTCATATACTTAGATTTAGCTACATGTGCTTCATTTCATAGGTAAGTCCAGGTATGCTTTTTTTATTTTATACTAGTCATTTTTACTTTCTACATTTCTATCATAAAGGGGGGGTGGGGGAAATTTAATCACCTAAAAGTGGTATTTAGATGCTGAGAGTGTTTCTTGAGACAACCTATTCCCAGATTAGCCCTAGATCTATCCTATAGTCTCTATGACACTTTTCCATACATTATGTAGATAAAAAACATATTATGTCAACTCAAACATAGTCCATAACAACATCCTAGATCCCAACCCAATGTGAGCAATAATCTACCAACTGGACACTAGTGCCACATTAAGGATACTAGAGTGACATGGTGCTATTGTCTCCAAATTGATGATAGTGTCTCTTGTCTTAAATATCTAGAAAAAATATATATTTAAAATGGTTTACCTCATAAGGTAAATATAATTAAATTTTATTATCCACACAAGATACATATCACTCTAAATATAAGACTATTTGACCTTTATCCACTAGATGGAAAATAAATGCAAAAGGCTTATTCAAATAAGAAACCAGTTGAGAAATATCAAGGTAATTAATCTCTATTCTTCCATAATTTTACATAATACCATATATAGATAACCTAATCTTATATTTAAAATATTTAAAATCTCAATCATACCAAAGGAATTCTATACCACTCTTAATCTATCATTCACTTATACTTACACCAAGTACTAGGTGGGAGAACTTCATCAGGACTGATCCCTCCTCAAAGTATTGGTATGTAGGAAAATCTCTTCATAGTGGGTTTTTTAGTATGTTCATCCTATCCTACTAATTAACACACATTTTTATCTCATGTAACACTTTCAAAGATGATTAGGTTTTTCACACTAAATCAAATATTTTAGGCACAACATAGAGTTCTAGATTTCATGTGCATAGGAACATAACTTAGAAACATAGTTGTGGGTGCTCCCATCAAATAGAAATAATCCTATAAAGTGGAAATTAGTGAAATTTTTAGGACACTAGAGCATAATTTAATTATTAAATAAGTGATTCACTAGTGTTTAGTGAAGAATTAGACTAAGGGACCCTATTGATGACACTCAAACCTATCTATAATTCAATTTTTAGAACCTAGATCCTCTATGATAGTCATTTTATAGATAAGTATATACCTAATTATTTTTATTAATATTTTTATAAATTAAAAATAATTTAAAATGTATATAAAATTAGTGACTCTTTATTGCATATTACTTCATTGATTTAGATAACATAACCCTTTAATCTAGCTTAGGATTTACATAGATAAAACCCTAAAAGGTTAAATCAGGATTATTTCTTTTGATTGTATTTTCCAATTATTTACAAATTAATCTTTTATACACTAAATTTTAATTATATTTCACATAAAAATTGTATACTTTACAAGTAATTCTCATGGATGTACCTTTCAATTCTAAGACCTTCCTACTAGCAAAATGCTCACATTGGCTATTTCTTATGCCTATTGCTTATCTCCAAATATGAAAATATGTTATTATGATGGCCAAGACTTAAATTTTACTCAAATTGATATAAAATTTATTATAATTATCTACATGTTTCATAACTATACATGTTTTCTATCTTCTCAGACACTTGCATCCTAGCTAGATTCCTATATTGATGCTAGTGTCATGTTACAAACTATGTGTCCAATTACCTAAAGTCATAGAATTTTCAATTTAAACATAACATTATGTTCATATGAATTTTTTTAACATGATATATTTATAAAAAAAATATTGGTATATATACAATATCAATCCTTGCTCATTCCTCACCTAGGATAGACCTAACAATTCATAATGAAACCTATTAAAGTCTTCAATCAAGCATTCAAGTGAGAAAATATTCCTTATTATTTCATATTTTAATATCAATCATAGGTACATGCTATTTAAAATCATGATGTATTGAAGGATAATTCCATGATCCATATTTTCCAAGTTACAAGTGAGGTCACTTTATGTCCTTTATTATCACATGTTACATACTTATGCATTCACAAACCAACATATAGGGGAGACATACATAAGTCTGATGCCCTCTTCAAAATATTGGATATGAAGGTATTTCCCATTTATAGATGAGTATTTTGGGAATCTTGACACTATGTACCTACTAACCTATTTTCCCATAGTCACTCCAAGGTTGATGAAGCTAGGGTTTGATCATTTAACAAGGAGAGATTTGTTGTGAATGAGATATGAAAACACTAGATAAAAGGTGATAAATAACCATAAGGATCGATGTGGTCACATTTAGATCTAGTTGATATTCTATACTATACACCTGCATCTAACTCATACACCAATGTTAACATAACTTTCTAGGTTTGATGTAAGTATCTGAGGCCATAAAATGTAAATTTTTATAATTTGATGATTGGTATAAAATCTAGACTTAGTCTAATTCAATCTTATTCCATATAATATCTACATGTGCATAGTATACCATCAAGGTAATCTTATTTATAATTCATTACCATATCAATCAATAGTTGTATGTTCTATTTTTAGCACATCTCAAAATTTAAATTTAGAATATTATTTATCTAAGTTTTTAAATAAATTGTAATGATATAGATATATTTATTGCCCTTGTGATTATTCATTTCTATTTTTTTGACCCTATGTTATTTTTAACCATATCAACTTAGGGTTAATCATTTTATTTACCCAACCTTTTGTCCCCAAACCCCTATATTTTGATCTAGGATTTTTTGATTTTTTGAATTTTAATTAAAAAGATTTCACAAGTTAAAAATTATATCTTAATTTGTTACAAATATGTGCAATATGGATGTGAATATCACCCATTTTTGGATCCAATTTGTAATTATATCTATGGTTAATTATTTTAATTACTAAATAAAACCTGTCATTTAACTAAATACATAGATTCATTAATATAATGAGAGATTTTTAAAAAAAAATTTAAATATCTCTTTCTAATTTTTTGTAATATAATAGAAAATGTACCTCCTAAAACTAAACTTATGGGAGATGACCTTATTGACCAATCGAGTAACACACATGATAATATCTCAATCTTCAAACTTCTAATGCAATCTACTATTTATAAATATATATTATATGAAACATTACATGATATCCATATGTCGAGTGATATAACATTGATTGCTTTTGTATATATTATGCAAGATCTAATACATAATATTTTTGTTATTAATTTTAGTTGTAGCGATTCCCTCAAAGGATCATTATTGATCAAGGCTCACCTTTCTCAATACAACTTCCACTTCCCAATAATAAAAAAAATGAGCATATGAAACATATATCAAGGAAATATAGGGATGTTATTGATAAAATTTCAATCTTTTATTTTTTATACAATTCACCACTCTATAAGGGTATTATTGTGAAAAAATTACATATAACAACCTTGAAAAATAATGTAGATCCACCATATGTGGAATTTGTTTGTAATTCTATAAAATGGACCAACCATAATATTCCTACTAAAAATAAGGGTTTACCATACCCACATAGCAATGAAAGAATTTTTCCTGCATCAATTCACATACCTATTTATTTATAAATAGATGAAAATGTTGTTATGGAATATAACACATCATCCAATACACTATTACAAAAAATTAATCATTTTGTATTATCCAAATTACCAAAGAGATAATTTTAGTTCTCACCTGAGTATCTAGTTTCACCACTTTCAAAATTTATGGAGTGTCACCTCATATCTATTCCTCATCTTATAGAGGTTTATATGAGTCAAATTCTACCCAAATGATATGATGCTAATGATTATTTTGATGATCACCAAGTTTTATGAAATTATAATAATTGATGATTTACCTTGAAGCATAAGATACAACACATTATCGGTGACCAAAAAATTACATTTGATAATCCTCCAAAGGAATCAGGTTCATAACCTAGTGATCACCATAATCAAAAAATATTTGATGACCCTTTGAAATACCATTCTAAGAAGGAACTATAAATATAAATGGTATATAATTCACAACATACTCTATCACATTGTGGGCACCCATTAGATGGGGTTATTAGTAATTATACTTGGCATTAACCACCCATGATTTATATACCTTTACTTTTGATGATAGTGATATTTTGGAGGATGACTAAGATCTTCATTCATTATTCATTCAATAATACCTTGAACACCAACCTATACACATTATTATGATCTATAATGGTGCTAGTGATAATATTTTCTCCATGATATTACTTATGCACTTGTGTTATATAAATGATGATTTATGTCCTTCAACTAAATCATCTAGAGAATCTGATAGGACCTAAAAATAGGTTATTGGTGAGATTGAATTACCTTTATATATTGGCCCAACACATGTGGTCAACACATTTTTTGTTATACCTTACACATGTATTTTTTATATGTTATTAGGACCTTGGGTATATAATCTACACATAGTACCTTATATAGTACATAGATGTGTTAAATACATTCATTCCAATAGGGTAATTATAGTTTATATAATCCCATATCAACATCCACTTGAATAAAATAATTTTATGCCAAGGAAATTAATTATAAAATCTAATAAGGTTAATTATTAATGAAAGGGTAATCAACATGAAATCCCCTTTCATATGTAGTCAATACTTGAGATACCATTAAATTAGAGAGACATAATGGATTCTATGGAATCCTTATCTACTATGCACCATATTTAGATATCTATGGCACCTAGACATATTAATATTAATATTGAATAAAATAAACTATAGAGTACTTAGTGATAGGTTTCATGAACCCCTATTCCTTCTATTGTCTCTTAACAATGACAAATTCTAATTATACATATGTATAGAATTATAGATCATATAGTCCTAAATATTACACTTATCCATGCTCCTTGGTAGTACCAATAGTTTATTGCATGTGATTCATAGTGGAGAGATAACTACGAGAGTTATTTGGATGAAATTATAGGATAGTCTTTTCTTTTATAGTATTCCAAAAATAAATAAATAAATACAAAAATATTCAGCATTTACATACCTTATTGGCTCCTTGGCATCTATGTTTCTAGTTCCATGCTTGTAGATAACATTTAATCTATTTCTATATACATGTGTTTCAAGAATAATTTGACTATGATGCAAGCATACCCAAGCACATTATTTATACAATTTTAGATGTTGGGTATTCCTTATACTCATTTCATTTGGACATTGGGGTAATTTAATTGCTTTATCACAATAAACCTTGGTTATATAAGTTTATGGTCATTTTACTTTATCATGTTTGATCTTATATACTTACACATTCATTTATCCATGCTTGTATCTATCACAATGTAATTGATATGTTATTTACTTAAATTTTTTTAGATAACATATATATCTATGGACTAGTATGACATTATTATGTTAGTTTATTATGTTCCGCGCTTTCCATTTATGCACTTGAGTGTCTTATCTTGCATTGTATTTCTTGATCAAGCATTTTAATATTCTCTATTGATTATGGTCCTCATGCTTATGTTTTCCTTTTGTAACATTTTAATATGTCATAGATTATTATATGTCGACATTTTAATATGTATTTATATGCCTTGTGTATACTTGACTAAGTGATGTTCATTTAATTGTGTGACATTTGAACATGCACTTTGTTTGACATCTCTTTGGACCATTGTCTTATAATTTTCCTTTGAATGATCTTATGTGTGTGATTATTGATTTTTGAGCTTGTATTGTTATTATTTAGATGTTGTTATTATTCACATCATGAATCTTAGGATTCTATGTGATCACATACTATGTACCTCATTACTATATCTACCTATACATGTTACTCCTATATGTTACATGATACTTTGATACAAAGATTATAAAATTATCTTATCTTTTGAGGTAAGGTAAATACATGTTTATAATTATCCTCACTCAAAAGGTGGGCATGTCATATGGGCATGGATTTCACACCTTCAAATTTTCATATTTCATTGGGGGAATGCCAAAAAGGCATGACTTCCACACTTATTCAGTATTCAATATTTTTAGACTATAATAGGGGAATGTTATTGAAACATGTTCTATAAATTTACATAAGTTCTTAGATTTTCCAAATTCAATGGGGGTATGTCATGGGAACATGTATTCCCCACTTACATAGTTTTCAAATTAAACAAATTATATGATTATATGATTCAAATACACATTTTCGCAAGATTCTATAAATTGGTACCATTATTATACCAAGGATTTATCTTGAGACATATATGAGGTGCATATGCCATGAAAAAGAGAACATTAAATTGTAAAAAAAAATCAAATTTTATATTTAAAATACTTTTGTGTAATTTTAAATACACTATGATGGACTTTTATGGACTATTATTGAGCCAATCTATTACATCAATTGGTTTAATTTTGGTAATGTTGAGGTTATTACATCACTCAATCTTACCAATTTTATAGAATGGAGTGATCAAATCATCTAACCTCACTATATTTGTATTGTGAGTTGACCTAGATCATTCAAGTGTACCAAGTTATAAGTATGATCAGGTTACACAGTTGATATAATCTCAAATATAAGGTGGAAACTCATATTTTATTCAAAATTGGGGGAAAATTCCCATCTGATATTTATATATATTTAATCTTTAAAGTTTTAATATTGTCCCAATCTTAGTTTTAAAGCTTCATATTAAATAATCTCTTCAAATCAAATTTCCAAAAGGCATGATGGTTACATTGATACATAGGTTTACTCCTAACTCTCTCTCTATTTACTTTCAGGCAATTAAAATTATTTCAGTTATAGATTATATGCACTGATTATATATTATAACATGATTTTTGTTAAATTTATTTCATAATAAAAACACTCAAGTTGGACTCATATGAAGAAAATTTGAGTTATAGATACCCAAGTACACATTTATTTTCATTTAAACTAATAATTTCATTATTAGATTAAATGGGTGACAAATTAAAACACTAAATCTAAATTATATAGCATTTCAATATTTTATACTTTGTAATTACTTATCATGGTTTTACCCTTTATTTCTAATACCTTCCTACTATTTAAAGGCTCACATCCACTATCTTTTATGCCTCTTACTTATCTCTCAATCTAACCAGATATATTATTTTAATGTCCAGGCCTTATATATTGCTCAAAATTATATAAACCTACTTATTATCATCCTATACATTTTTTGGACCTTTACCCATTTTCCAAATTCCTTGAAACTTGTATCCCAACTAGATGCCTATGTTGATGCTAGTGTATTATTCTAAAATAAGTGTCTAGTACCCTAAGGTCATCAAATTTACAAATGAAGTGTATCCTTATGGTCAACCTAAGTTATTTAATATGTGATATTTAAAAAATGGATTGGTATATACAAAATAAATACTCACTAATTACTTACCCAGAATATACCTAATAATTCAAAAGGTAACCTACCAAAGACATTCAATAAAAAATTCAAGTCAACAAAGCTTCCCTATTCTTTCTTATTTTAGTATCAGTCATAAAGACAACCCATCTATAGGTATGACATATTTAAACATCATTCCATGATAAATATTTTATAATTTATAATTTAGGTCACTCTATGCATTTTTTTATCACCATTGCATCCTTATGCACACACAAACTAACATATAAGGGATAAATACTTAAGTCTAAGGCCTTCTTCAAAGTATTGGCTATTAATGTACGGGAATCCTATAAGGATCCCAATGATGACTCAAATTTTGGATTGAATTAGTATTTTATGTTTTTCCTAGTTTCTAGAGGTCCTAAGTTGTCTTTAAGTGTGATCTAGGTTATCCAAAGATGCATAAAATTCAAATTCTAGCTTTTCCCACCAAAATGATCTTTTTGAAAATTTGAATATTGTAAGCCTTATCTAAGGTTTTTCTTTTAATTTTGGATGTGCAAAGATGTATAAAATTTTTCCAAAGGGTTTTATAATATGATTAGGTTCCTAAAATGTTCTTTAATCTTTAGTTAGGGTTCTAAATGGGTCATATTGTGTAAACTCATGAATAATGTAATGTGATCACAATGACTTCTATGTGGAAAAGACCCAAGAATCAATTATGATTATTTGTAAGATATTTATTGAATTAGTTTTAGATTTTTAATGGAAAATACCATTCAAGGATGATGTAAATTAAGGATGGTAATAATCTTTGTTGATAAAGAAGGATGATTGTGCTATCAGTTTTCTAAATGTCAATAATTTGCTTGGTTGATACAAAACACATTTGTGCTTAATTACTCAATATGGTGAGTAGTTTGATTAAATTTTTGTTTATATTTTATATGATCATATCATAATATCTAACTTTAGATAGGTAACATGAATTTAATTGTAATAAAGTTACCTTTGAGAGATAGGTAGGTCTGTCAAATAGTGAATGCATATATATAATTTATACAAGTGATAAACCAAGTATTTGATCCTTTAATAATTTATTTATATGTATAATTTGGAGATGGAATATTTATGAAGAGTATATATTTATTTTTTTGACATAAAAGAGTTCAAAATTGGTAAGTTTCAATTTGATCATAATTCTTTCTCATTGTTAGCACACAAGCAAAAAACCTTGAATTATGTATATTATGTTCCTTACATTAGATCTTGTTTTAGATTAAAAAGTGATTGATAAAGGATTAAAATAGTCTTAATATGTTTTTAAAAACCTAATATATATTTTAGTGAATTTTAGTGAAGAGAAACAATGAAACCTTGCATACCCTTATTTTTATGCAGTAAAATATAGAGAGTAAGGACTGGGATTTAGTGTTGGTGAATGCTTTGTGGATTATAGAGACTTTATAATTGAATTATAAAATTTTAATAAGGTTATTTATACATTTTTTAAGTTTTTATATCTCTTTAAACCCTAATAAATTTTCTCAATGAATTATTTTGTACTCTCAGCCTTCATAGTCACCCTAAACCTTGGCTATTAAGGTTTTGTTAATTGTGATAAAACTAATGCTTATAAAATCACAAAAAAATTTAATATTGTATATTTTTGTGTACCCCAATATAATAAAACATTTAAAATATTGTATGGCCTCTTTGTTATGTATTTCTAAAGTGAGATGTTATGTAAGGGCTAAAAGAGGCCTAATTTGATAGGCTACAACAAGGAAAGTGGGTTTAGAAGAGGAATTAGACCTTAAAATTTGACACACAAGTGTGTATTAATGATAAAAATTATAATATAGACTTGGAAAGTCATAACTACTAATATTTTTTAGTATAATTATATTTTTAGGCATAAAGGGATACAAGGTATGCAACATGAGAAGATAGAGTTGCATAAGTGAAAGGTAGGTGTTTGAGATAGTTTAAAAATGGGTATAGAGAGTTATTAAAGACTATTTTAAGTAATATAAAAATATTATTATATTATAATATTCAAGTGATCCATTTTTTTTCATGGTGATTGGTTTCTTAAGCATGTGACTAGGGAAGTATTTCATTGATCAAGGACTAGTTTGAGTAACTTATGCAAGCTCTGCATCATTTTGGTATTAGAGCATAAGGATGATTATAGGATAAGATAATGAGTATAAAATGGTAGTAATACAAATAAAACCTACTACAGCTCAAATAATATAATAAAATATGGTATATTTGGTCATTGGGATGAGAAATATGCAGGCAAGAATGGTAACTATAGAGACAACCCGAATAAGGGTCATAGCTGAAGATGATAGTGATAGAGAAGAGGAAGATCCTAGAGAATAAGAGGATAAAGAAATATAAGATAGATTATAATAAATATTGATAAAATCCATGATGAAGATGGGATCAAAACCAGAGTTGGATGTGCTAATGTATGATGTCAATCTTAATGTAGATGAATTGGTGGATTGGATAGCAAGCACGAACAAATATTTTGATTATGAATAGGTTTATAATGATAATAAAGTAATATTTATAGTCACAATATTTAAAGGACATGCCTATTTGTGGTGGGATGGAGTCTAGGAAGAGAGAAGGAGAATAGGTAAGGCAAAGATGCAATCATGGGATAAGATGGTGATGAAGATTAAGGGAAAGTTCATGCCCAAAGACTACCATACAAACTTGTTTAGGATATTTCATAATCTTATAAAAAAGGAACATTTATTGAATAAATATATATATAAGAGTTTCATATATTGACAATTAGAATAGGTCACCTAGAATAGGAAGATGAGAAGGTATCAAGGTACCTGAATGGCCTCAAATTTTCCATACAAGATTAGATCAACATTATTACTTTGAAAATAGTTTAATAAGCTTACCTATAATATTTAAAAGTTGAGGATAAGTTGACAAGAAGACACAAATAACAAGCAAGAGGAAGAGGGGAAAAAATAAGAGGAAGAGGAGAATATGATATTAAGAATGCATATGAGGAAGGTGAAAGTAGTGTACAAAAACATGAGACATAGCCAAGACATGGTTATAGAGATAGTAGGACATATTATAGAGGTGGAGATGCATCTAGAGTAAGAGGGACTAGTGGATTCACATGAAAATGCTTCAAATGCAATAACTCTGCAAGACATAAATATTGGGAGTCTTCAGAGGAGAAACAAGAAAAAAGTCATATAAGTGAGAGTAGAAATAAAGTGGTGAAACTTAAAGAGGAATAAATTTTGGGATTCACACTTCAAAGAACCTAAAGTAGGAGATTCTTAATGAGGATGAAATTGCTTAAGCCACCAATGGAGAAAGAACCTACTCAATGGAAAACACTCTTTAGAACAACATGTAGGTCCCATGGTAAATGTTGTAAGATGATCATATATTTAGGTAGCATAGACAATTTGGTTTCAAATTAAATGGTAAGTAAGCTTGGCCTCAAAATATTACCACACCCTTCATGTTAAAAATTTTCTTGGATTTAGAAGGGATATCATATGCTTGTTAATGAATAGGGTTTAGTATATTTTTAGATTGGTACTTACAAGGATTAGGTCATGTGTGATATCATCCCCATAGATGTATTTCATGTAATTTTAATAAGGTCTTAGTAGTTTGAAAGGTCAACTAGTCATGATAAGATGAAGAAAACCTATTCTTTGGAGGACAAGGGAAATAAGCACACATTACTACCTTTGAGTAATGATGATCATAAAGTTGTTGGTGTCTATTATAAAGTTTTGGTTGTAGATCATAAAGATTTGGTGAAGAAACATGAATATATAATAATGGATGAATAATCCAAGGAGATTGTGGCAGATGAAGATGAGAAGTATGAACCTTTTCTAAGTAATAATTTTTAAATCAAGTATGTGAGTAAGTTATTTACAAGTTTGTCTCATTATTTATCCATGATTTATAGTTGTGATTTTATATAAGGAGTGATAGGAAAGCTCAAATTCATGAGAGATATTCTTGAAAAGGAAATAGATGACAAAGATATGGATGATATACAATAGGGCTATGAAGGAAAACCAAGTGAATGTAAACATATACAAGTGTCAAGACAAGTGAATGAGAAGTTGAAATAAAATATGAAATCCTTTTATATTCAAGAGGTTAAGGGTAGTTATGATGGATAAGTACAACAAAAAACTAAGTAATTACATAAGCATGTAAAATAGAAGGACCCAAAGGATGATATGCATGAGGTCAAGTTTAAAAAGAAAGAATAATGGATGAAGAATGAAGAAGACACATTTAAATTAGTATTACATTATGTAAATAAGGTTTTTATGGACCAGTTTGAAGGAATGGAAGAATGGTATGTACATTCAAATCAAGCAATAAAAGACAATAGTTGTGCTTTCCTTAACAAGTTTATTGCATGTGTAGGTATACCATTGAAGAATAAGAACTAGAGGAGGAATAATTATGGGGCCAAATAATATCTTCACCTTTAGAGAGTAAACTATCAATATAAACATTATATAAGGAGGTAAAATGCAATTAAACATGAGCATACACCAAGTCAACACCCATGGAAAACATTCTTCAGCTTGGTAGTATAATGCAAGGGCATCCTATAAGGATCCAAATGATGACTCAATTTTTTTCTTGAATTAGTCTTTTAATTGTTTCCTAGTTTTTATAGGCCCTAATTTGTCTTTATGTGTGATCTAGGTTGTCCAAATATGAATAAAATTCAAACTATGGACTTTCCTGCCAAAATGTTCTTTTTGAAAATATGAATTTTATAAGCCTTGTATAAGGATTTTCTTATAATTTTGGAGGAGGAAAGGTGTATAAAATTTTTAAAATGGGTTTTATACTCTTATTAGTTTCCTAAAAAAAAATTTATTATTTTTTCAAGGTTCTAAATGGGTCATATTGTGTAAACTCATGAATAATGTAATGTGATCACAATGACCTCTATGTGGAAAAGACCCAAGAATTAATTATTCTTATTTTTAGGAGATTTATTTAATTATTTTTGGATTTTTAATATAACATAACATTTTAGGATTATGAAAATTAAGGATGGTAATAAATTTTTTTGAGAAATAAGGATGACTATGTTATCATTTTTTTGAATGTCATCAATTTGCTTGGTTAATACAAAACACAGGTGTGCCTTACTAATCAATGTGGTGAGTAGTTTTATTATATGTATTATTATATTTTTTATGATCATATTATAATATCTAATTTTATATATTTATAATTAATTTAATTCTAATAAAGTTACCTTTGAGAGACAGGCAGGTCTGTTAAACATTGAATGCATGTATACAATTTATACAAGTAATAAACCAAGTATTTGATCCTTTACTAATTGATTTATTTTTAAAATGTGTATATTGAATAAATATTAATATTATAAATATATTTTTGTGACAAACAAGAGGTCAAAAGTGATAAGTTTCAATTTGCTCATAATTATTTCTCATTGTTAGCACATAGGCCAAAATCCCTGAATTATGTATACTATGTTCCTTACATTAGATCATGTTTTAGATTAAAAAGTGATATAAAAATGATTTAAATAGTATTAATATGTGGTATAAAACCTAATATATTTTTTATTGACTTTTGGTGAAGATAAATAATGAAATCTTGCATGCCCCTATTTTAAGACAATAAAATATAGAGAGAAAGGATTAGGATTTAGTGTTGGTGAATGATTTATGTATTATAGAGACTTTATCATTGAATTATAAATGTGTAATAAGGTTATTTATGCCTTATTGAAGTGTTTATTCCTCTTGAAACCTTGATAAATGTTCCCAGTGAATTATTTTGTACTCTTGGTCTACATAGTCACCCTAAACCCTAACTATTAGGGTTTTATTCATTGTGAGAAAAATAACCCTTGGAAAATCATTAAAAATTGTTATATTGTATTTTTTTTGGTTCCCCAAGATAATAATATATTTATAATACTTTATTTCCTTTTTATTATGGATTTATAAAGTGAGGTGTTGTGTAAGTGCTAAAAGAGGCCTAATTTGATAGGCTACAAGAAGGAAAGTGGGTCTAGAAGAGGAATTAGACATTAAAATTTGACACATAGGTGTGTATTAATGATAAAAATGAGAATATAAACTTGTAAAGTTATAAATACTGATATTTTTTAGTATATGTTTATTTTTAGGTAGAAAGGGATAGCAGGAATGCAATGTGAGAAGATAGGGTTGCATAAGTGAAAGGTAGGTGTTTGAGATAGTTTTAAAAGGGGTATAGAGAGTTATTAAATAATATTTTAAGTAATATACATAAATTTTAAAATATTATAACATTCAATTGATCCATTTATTTATATGGTGATTGGTTTCTTAAGCATGTGACTAGGGAAGTGTTTCATTGATCAAGGACTAGTTTGAGTAACTTGTGCAAGATCTACATCAAATATGTAGGTAGTGACCATTGATATAGGATTACTTGGGATATATTTACATTATATTCCCACTAACATATTTTTCCATAGTCACACTAAGGGTGAATAAGCTAGGGTTTGATTATTTGAAAAGGAATGACATATTATGCATGAGATCTGACCACACCAAAGAAAAGGTGACAAAACCTAGAATTTTCTAGGTGGTCACACTAAAATTTAGTTAATATTTATTATTAGACACCTATGTCTAACTCAAAAACCATAATATATGTAACTATCTAGATCTGACATAAGAATATAAGTTCACAAAATGTAAATTTTTAGAATCTAATAATTGAACCATAATCTAGATCTAGTCTACTTTCTACATATTCCATATCAAATATACATGTACATTATCTAACCCTAAAAATATATATTGAGTTTATCTAATGTTAAATTTGTATATATAGATGAAAAGGCACAAGGGTGATAATCAGATCTATAACATGCCAATTAGATGCTAAACTTAGATATAAGTATACACTAAATTTAGTATGTTGAGATAGTACATTTAACATCCACATAGGGATTTACTAGAATAATGAAGTAAGTTTTTTTTTAATTTTACATAACACTTATTATTTCATTAGATTAGACCTTGAGAATATAATTAGTGATCTAATCATACTATGTTAAAAATAAGTAAGCATATGGCATTAACAATTGAAAATAACTATCATCTTATGTAATATAACATAAATGAATAAATAAAGTAATTACATTAAAACCCATCCATGACTGGTACAATAATACAACCACTACTATCAATGTATAGTAACTAATCAATTATTTCTACATAGATCATGAGTCACTCTAACTCTAGTATCTCTGATAATCTCAAGTGTAGTATCCAATAATTTTTATAGTGGGGAGGGAGAGTATCATCTAAGTTATTTTCCACACCAACCATAAACCATCAATCCCCCACATAATCCTCCAAATATGGAATGACACTCCCTTCATGGATGGGTAGATAGTGATGGTGCAAGAATCTAGGGAGACATGATATTACCTATGTGCTATGATATTTTACTACATGATGTGTACCATAAACAATATATCTTATAACATGATATCACACAAACATGTAAATAATACATACGAAATGATAATGTATATATAAACATTACTTTGGCCAAAATTTTTAAATAGCTATTGATCTCTAGGATCAAACAAATTCATACACACCATTTGATCGAATTACCTTCATCTAGCATTGGTGGAGCCAAGTAAGCTAGTGAAGTCCCTCTCACTTCTTAGTTAGTACCAAAAATGTGAGGTTTATTTAAAGTCCATATAACCATTAAAATTCATACTAATTAATTCTTAATGGAATGTAAAACTTAAGCTATATACAAGAATAATCACTTTGCATACATTTAGTCTATCAAATATATGAATGAATATCTAATATTATTATCCATATTATAAATAATAATCATGACAAATAAGTTTAATTACTAAACAAGTAAAATACAACACATACTACATGATATAATTTACGTAATTAAATGCCAACGTAGTTAAAATCAATATTCTCAAAATATATTTCACATATTACTCAATTATAATAGTAGCCATAATAAACTAACTTATAAATCCCAATTATAATATTTCCTTAAATTATACCTACTTGCAGGCTTTATGCATATTATTTAAGTACTCTATCCTTTAGGTTTTTAACTACATTCCTAAATCAAAAACTATAACTATAGGTGCATATCCAATATATTCATACCAGTTATATATGTGTATATGGACATAAGTTCACATATAAATATATACCATATGTTTATATAACCCATAATATTTTTTTATTGAGCTATCATGCTATAGTATTTTGTATTTATTTCAAGACTATATGATTAAATAACCTTTTTATGAATAAGCATATAAATCTAAAAAGGGTCTCAATATTTCCTTTATCCCCTAACTAGATTCATAATAACTTCATAATAGATGTGGTATGATTTTGACCCAAAAACCATTCCAAATATAATACCCTATTTTTTCCTTTATGAATAATCTCCTCAACTATGTACATATTATTGGAAAGTAGAATATAATAAGCATAATACCAACACTATGCTTTATTTTATCCATTAGATATTTATATCCTTATTGAGGTTCTTAAATGAAACTCAAGATTCATATTGATTGCTAAAACATCCAAAATAGACCTTACTAATTTGAAAACCTTACAAAAGAGTTAAATTATGCACAATCATCCATCCACGCCTATATATAGTTGGCTTTATTCTTTATGGTATTTATAGGATGTTTAAACTATAAATTTATCTTTAGTTTGACTATCCAAAAACATATAAAATATATAACCTTCCTTTTGTTTACTATCAAAACATTATTTGTTCCATATGTTCCCTATCGAAACATACTTTGTTCCATATGTTCCTAGTTTGTAACCATAATACATAGTTCATTTCATATTGTGTTCACCTTGATTATTATAAATCAATATCATTAATTGAATTTATAAACTTCATTTAAAGTTATAATAAAAATTTATTCCATAATATATATGTATACTCATTCTATAACATATTAAACAATCTGATTATTTTCCAATTCATAATGTTTAGGAGTTACAATTATGGATTCACATAAATATATATGATCTATATTTCATGAAACATTATATTGATATGTCTTGTTCATGTATACACATAGGTCACACACACACACACACACACACACACACACACACACACACACACACACACACACACACACACACACACACACACACACACACACACACACACACACACACACACACACACACACACACACACACACACACACACACACACACACACACACACACACACACACACACACTCTATGATTGTGTTATTTTCCTAAATACCCAAATCCATGTGTATATATAAATATACTAATTTTTCTCATAATTTTATCTATAAAATTTTACATAATAATTATAAGGTCGACTATCCATACATCGAATTCATTATGTAAATATAGAAAAGTAATGATAGTATGCAGACTTACATATTGAATATTTGAAAACACTTTT
The DNA here is from genome assembly GCA_037957365.1 of Torreya grandis. Lineage (NCBI taxonomy): Eukaryota > Viridiplantae > Streptophyta > Pinopsida > Cupressales > Taxaceae > Torreya > Torreya grandis. Next base: position 888,356 of record JARHVA010001285.1, on the reverse strand, counting down.
AACTCATACTTAACCAATAAATAACATTATAGACTTGTACATATCATTATATATAAATTTAATAGGTCATTTTCATAATTATGAGTTTTTGTGTGTGTGTGTGTGTGTGTGTGTGTGTGTGTGTGTGTGTGTGTGTGTGTGTGTGTGTGTGTGTGTGTGTGTGTGTGTGTGTGTGTGTGTGTGTGTGTGTACATACATACATACATACATACACACACATGCATGCATATGTGTGTGTGTTTATAAAAATTTTCACATATGTATATACCTCTAAGGATTCAAAACTTAGTTATAGACACACACACACACACACACACACACAGAGAGAGAGAGAGAGAGAGAGAGAGAGAGACAGAGACAGAGAGAGACAGAGAGAGAGACAGAGAGAGAGAGATAGAGAGAGAGAGAGAGAGAGAGAGAGAGAGAGAGAGGAGAGAGAGAGAGAGAGAGAGAGAGAGAGAGAGAGAGAGAGAGAGAGTCTTTCACCCAAGGTTTTGATTTAAGATAGGGCATAATATTTTTAGGAAATTAAATCCATTATACCTTAATGGCTCAACACCCAAAAATAATTCATTTTGTAGTCTTGGGGATTTAGAATGTATTTGGTGTATTTATGTGGATGGATGAGCCATCCACATAACTAAGATTATATTATACTACAGTTTTTCATACATTTCTAAACCCTATGAATTCAAACCATAAAGATTTATTATATAATCAAATGAAAGTAATTAATTCACCAAACTTGTAAGTTGCTTCCAATCTGAGACAAAAAAAAACCTAATTTATTTCTCCTACTTACTCTATGTTTTTCATCTCTTCTTTACCATCCCCATTCTCCTCTCGGATCTCCTCTTATTATATTCTACTCACCCATTGAGTCTTGCATGTAATCTCTTCCAAATCATAGTCACCATACATAAAATTTGTTTTTCCATTCTAATAGTGATGAAAACTAGTTAACTTCCATTAATAAAATTTAATAAATCCCTAATTCCACTTTAATTTAACTTTCCTCTTTTTATTTATCATTATTTTACTCATTTCAATTATTTGCATGAAAATTTGTGTTACATATCTAAGTACCCTACCCAAAATTCCATTTTTAATCATTTTACAAAATGATAAGTATTCTTTTAATCTTAATGTATCCCATGCATGTTTACATAACTTAGACTTAAATCTTATGATAATATATAGGACAATTTGACCTCATTCAATAATTAGTAAAGGTAATTATATCCTTTTTATGGAAATATTACTAACACAAAGTCAATTATCTTCTTATATCAAAATAATAAAACAATTTTTTTTTTTTAATCATAACAAAATAATCGTTTGGGTTATTACTAGTTTATGTAGGTTATATATGTATTTTTCTATCTTAATAGCTTAAGGTGTATATTGATATTCCAAAATATCAATAATAACAAGTTTAATGTTCTACAAATTTGCAAAGACATTTTGGTAGACTATATATAATAGTAACTAGATATCATTTACATGGGTTTACATTCCTATAATCATATAAAATATATGTAATGTAATGTAATATAATCATATTGCAACATTATGCACTAATTCTACATAGAATATACAAAATATAATCACATACAAGATTTATTCCATATCTAAGCACTAAAATTTACTAACATTCAAATTCTAATATTTAACTACAATTAACTTTAATAATGTATTAACTCTAATAATTTAAACACATAATGCATATAACATATTGAACATAATCTGGTGTGTGTATGGGTTTAATATTTCCTCTATCATTCTTCATGATATCCATGTATGTCACCCTCTTTTATGATGCTCTCCCTTCATCATGCTCTGAGGAATAAACTCACATGCATCCAACTCATGACAAGAAGGTAATTAGTTCAATACATCATGATATATATCATAAAACAATTTTTTAACAACAAATTTAACATAATAATTATGTACATACAATAGAGATAGCACATAACAATGAAATCATGAAATCCATACAATTATCCCATAATAGCTCATGACTTATAGTTTAGTTAAAAACTAAAAAATCAATATAAAAACCATAATAATCCATGGATAATTAGGTGAATCAACTTAGTGACAAATCAAAATGTAATAGTATAAATATGGGAAGTCCAACTATGCTAAATATAGAAATTAAAAATAAGTGATGTACATAGATTGTTCTAATACTAATGTAGTTTTAGATCTAGAATAGGTAGAAAGTAAAATATAAGTAGATTTTAGAACAATCATCAGATTCTATATTTGGGACTTTTAGCACTTTGGATAATAAAATAAGCCTAAGATGGTTGCATCCAAACTATTATCTATATTCAATTTTAGTGTCCTATAGGAAATATATTTTGGAACATGATGTGACCACTTAGATGATTATGGGTTTTGATTCACCTTTGTTTTGGTATATTCATACCTAGGTCATGGATAGTCACTCCTTGTGAGATGGCAAAAGCTTAGTTAACCACCTTCATAATGGCCTTGGCTAAAAATGGGTTAGTGAGAACATGATGATCCATGCATAGTTCCTATGTATCCAAGCTTAATCCTCATTCACTCTACTACATAGGGCATGCACCTCACACTCAATATTATCTAATCCTTTCTTTAATTTTTATAAAATTCATACTCATAATTCTCATGACATATCATAGACTTCTATGTGTTAACCCCTATGTAATCCACACTATGAATTCATTAATGCACGCTTTCCAACTCAAAGTCCTATATGCCACATAAGTCCTATACTAAGCTCACTAAATTTTGTACCCCTCATGTTTTTAGTGAAATTCACCTAGTAATATTATGTTATAAATCATAAGGCACATGAACTATACAATTTTTCATGATAACTAGATCACTCTTGCACACTCTATAGCATATATCCACACATGTCTTTGAGTCCCATGACATAGATCAAAGGTTTATGCACCGAAATAAATTTTTGTAATTCATAACACATCTACATGTACACTCACCTTGAACACATGATTCAAGGGGTTCACCAACTATCATCCAACCTAAAAGATGAACCCACACAACCATCTTTTTGGTAACTGATAGTGGTTGTATTCACTCTTGTAATCTAATTGTAAAGGTATGTAACATACACATCAAGATGAATGTTGATGATTCACATAGTCATAACATAGATATCATGTTATGAATATCTACTTTGTAAAACATGAACTATAATACATTGTACTAGTTTCCCTATTTTCATGTAATAAATAGAAGTCGCATTTCTTATAAGTAGGACATACATGCCATTGAATGTATTTCATTATTTCTTTCTAAATTAACCTTTCTCATTCACTCTGCATAACCAAAACTTAGTTTCCCCTTACATGTTTGGTCATGGGACCTATTTTGAGGTTCATTGGTATTAGAGCTAAAAAACTCTATTCATTTTTATGCCTATAAACATGTGAGCACAACTCAAGAAGGAAGGTCTATCAATCAGTTCTATTTCAAAATATCTGGAAGAATCTCTTAGTAAAAGTAATATGATTAATTCCTATAAGTAACTTAAGGTATCCCTTAAGGTATGAGATCTCATCATTGATGTACTAGAGGCACATCCCACTAAATGTTTTATCCACTTCCATAAATTGATGGTAAAACTTAATCTGATGCCTTTTACCACATCTCCACATTTGTCTCAATGGTTTCAATAATAAACCCACTTCAAATTTTAATTCAATCACAACATCCATCTATTTGAAGGCAATATGGATGCAAAATCATTGGATGCCTATATTTGATAACTCAAGGCATAATTCTCAGTCAATTCTTTCAATGACATTAAAAAGATCACCTTTGTAATATTAAACATGTCCATATCAGTCATTCACTAGTGGGAGATCTTTAGTGTGGAGTGTGCATAAGAGTGTGTTCCAATTAAATCCCATAAGAATTTCATCAATGTGATGAAGGAGGAATACTACCCTCCACACCACTTTGAATATGAATACAACAAATTTTAATAACTTTGTTAGCACAAAGATTCATCCATGGAAGATTACACCAAAAAAATCATTACTACTCTATGTGATTGCATTAGAACTTGAGTGAACAACATAAGGTACTGAATTACACTAATAACTTCTTATTTTATATCCATGTAAATATGGAGTTCTTGAATTATAACACTTTTGGGCAAGTATATTATAACACTAAAATGATAAAATACAAGGTGAAGATGAAGAATCATGTCACCTCTTCATCCAACACAACATACAAGGCCCAAATTTTGCATAGTTTCACATCATAACCTTATACATAGAAGAAAAAACACACTTCTCATAAAGGAGAGTAACACCAAAATACTTATCAACCCTAGAAGTCTCCAATACCTTATACTTTAAACAAAGATAAGAAGAAGAGATATTATTATAATTAGTTTTATCACCATCACTCATCCACTCATGATGATTATGAATTCCACATGTATTAGTCCTTATTCAAATAATCTAGATCATGACCAACATAAATGGATGAACTAATCTAGATGCCTCTTATTTAAGAACCAATAATATTGTGATTGATATATTTGAATAATGTAAACATATATTCCACACCAATTTATAGGTGAAATTTTAGCCTCTCCACATCATCATTGATAGTGGAAATGAAAAGAACATCATCACATATTCTGTATCTCAAAACCTTGGTCTTACCACTACTATGCATCTAAAGCCATACTCTCTAGGGTGGCTCAAGTTGGGGAAAGATATATAGGTCTAATAATAATTCAATTTTTAATATAAAGTTAATCCTATGGAGGATAACATCACTTATAGCATTTCACCTCTAGAGGTATATGACATCCTACTAGGGAGATCATACTTGTTCGATTGTGAAGCTACATATCAATCCCAGTAACAATGTTATAATAATTGCATGTAAGATCACTTCTACATTTTTTTTTAATTTAGTTCCTATGACTAAATTCACCTTGGTTTCTATCAATCAATTTTTAAAGCTTATCTCACATGCATATAATTTTATGTTACTCATGGTCTACCTTGATACACCTATGTAGTAAAAATTAAAGCACACCCTAGTATCTCATAACACTTTTACATCATCAAAGAAATAAAAACTTGATAAGTTATAATATTGGAGTATAAAAATATTCATAGAGCTTTAATCCCTTACGACACAATACATATTAAATCACCACATTGATTTAGTTCCTAGATACCCTCTTCCAAATATCCCCTTATATTGTAAGTCAATTTGGGATAATGATGAAGTATAGAGCTAGATTCAAGTGCTTATTTATTAGGGAAAGATCAATCCTAACTCCTCACCTTATGAGAGTTTGATATTCCTCATACACAATAAGGATAGGTCCAGACAACTCTACATAGACTATCATGAACTCAACAAAATCATGATGAAGAATTGATATCCATTTTCATGCATTAAAAACCTTATGGACTAACTCTAAGGTGCATAATACTTCACTAATATCAACTTGAATTTAGGTTATTATCAAGTTTTATTCCATCATAAAGACATCTAAAATACAACATTCAAGACTTGAGAATGATTATATGAATGGTTGGTCATGTATTTAAGCCTCACTAATGCACTATCCACTTTCATGTTCTTGATTGATGATCTACTTAGACCATTTCTAATAACTTTCATCATCATCTACTTGGATTAAATTCTCATATTCAACAAGACTTGGGAGGAGTATATGGATTAAATATCATTTATCTTAGACACTTTATGCTAAAACAAGTTTCAATCCAGCCTAGTGAAGTTTACATTTGACATGGCATATATCTAATACTTAGACTAAAAACTTAATCACACTAACAT